>JARKHS020031403.1:0-38640 GCA_030143305.2 Amblyomma americanum | reverse complement strand
AAAGCACTTAAAAGTGTCTTGCGATGATTGTTGAAGCGTTTGCAACGGGACATCAAATGTGGCAGATTCTCAGGCACACCACAGGTGGGGCACAGAAGGCTACTTATTGCACCAATTTTTTGTAAAAAGAATTTAGTGAAGGCAACGTCCAGGCGAATACGGTGAAGGCAATTTTCATCACGTCTAGATATATCGCGTGGCATGCGAAAAACACAAGTGGGGTCAATATGAACAAGGGGTCTGTATTGATGTTCCAGATCGCACCTAAAAGAGCGTTGCGTGTGCCAGGATTTTGTAGATGGAAGTCTCACGCCATCGCTGCGAGAAAACGATATAGGTAGGAGCAAGTTGGTGTCGCCATGCGCCGACCTCGCCGCACCGTGAGCGTGATCGTTGCCTGCAAGTCCACAGTGAGCGGGTAACCACTGGAACACAACACGATGCCCTAGCTCACAGATCTCGGAGTGGAATCTGTTTGTCATCGATGATCAGCTCTTGAAGGCTTCCCGATGATTTATGGATTGTAATGCTGCCTGAGAGTCACTGAAATTAACCCACGCTGTTGGGCGTTGTTGAAGAATGTAAGTGAATGCTGCTCGCAGAGCAGCCAGATCGGTAGCAGTACTCGAGGTGCGATGACTGAATAACGCCGAAAGTGTGGTGCGCATTGACGGAATCCAGACGCCAATCGCTGATGAGACAGATGTTACAGAGCTATCATTGTAGATGTGACGGCAGGCTCTGTAGCTTACTTAAATGTGTTCAAGGGCAAAATATTTAAGTGCAGGACCGGGGGTGGTTGTTTTTCTTTAGATGCCAGAAATTGTTGTTTTGATTTGCCATGCTGTGTACCTCCAAGGTCGGGAGGAGGTCGTGACAGGGCGCTGGTACTGTAGTGGGAGAATGCCAGAAAGTTCCTCTATGCAGTGCGCTGCGAGTTGTTGGTGAGGTACACGAGCCACGAGCCGCATCTGGGCACGAAGCAACTCTTGGGTTAGCAGTACTGATGCAGATAGACGTCTCCTCTCTGCAAGAGTACCCACTGTGGAGGTGGTCTTGGAAAGGCCGAGGCAGATTCTCAAGGCCTTAGCTTGTATAAATTCAACGAGTTTGATATTTGTTTGTTACACTGAAGAGCTTTGGAGACTGTAGCGTAGGAGGCCTTCACACAGGGCAGAATAGAGCAATAGTGATGAAGGTGTAGAGCAGCCTTTTCTGGTGGTGGAGAGCATACGAAAGATAGAGGCATAAGAGCAGAGCTTGATTTTAAGGTGCTGTACATGTGAGGAAAATGATAGTGTCGTGTCAAATGTCACCCCCAGGAATTTATGGCTTGTAACGTATTGTATTGGGGTACCAGAAACATTCAGCACGTAGCGTGAAAGATCGCGCCTCGAAAACGCAATTGCAGAGCTTTTATCTGGCGACATGATGAGACCACGCTTACTAAAAACGATTCTATGCAACCTATTGCCCTCTGTAATCCGGCATCCATAATGCGCCTGTTGCGTCCGGAACACCATATACAGATGTCATCGGCGTGAAAGATTTCAATTGTAGGAGGCAAGCATTTTTCCAAGCCCGCAAGTGAGATATTGAAAAGAGTGGGACTTGAAATCCCCCCCTGAGGGACCCCCGAGATATTTGATGCAGAGCTTTGTCACCTTCACTTGTTGACATGAAAATCGACCTTTCGGGCAGATAATTGCACAGCCAGTCCACCAATGCCAATTGACTCTAAGGCTGAAAGAATTCCTTCATGTGTGACGTTGTGAAATGCTGCCTCCACGTCAAGAAACACAGCAATCACCATAGACCGCTCTGTTTTGCTGCGTTTAACACAATTTCTGAGGGCAATAACGTTGTCAATGCTGCTGCGTCCTTTGCGGAAACCGGGCATAGCCGAAGGTTAAATATCTCTGTTTGTCAGGCCCCAGGTAAGGCGGGAGCATACCATTTTCTCCATCAGTTTTCCGACACAGCTTAAAAGCGCAATGTGGCGGCAAGCGTTTAAGTCAATTGATGGTTTTCCATGCTTGAGGATATGAATCCCACGCGCACAGTTCCAACACGTTTCAAGGCGGCCGGTCTCCCAGGAGGTGTTATAAACTGCGAGCAGCTGAACCTTGGAATTACTTCTCAAATGAGAAACGGCAGTGTAGCTTACACCGTCCTGTCCTGGGCACGATTTTTTATTGGTAGCTGCCAAAGCCGCAAGAAGTTCTGACATGGTGAACGGATCATCAAGGAGGGCAGTATTAGGTGAAGGGGTAAAGCTTTGAAGAGGCAATTGCACCCATATGGCCCTTAATCGAGCAGTAATCTTAAAACAGAAAGCCTCCACTGCATCGATACGAGCAATATTCTCATTCACAGCTACGCAATCACAAGGATTTTGTGGGGCGGGCTGACTACTGAGGCTGCGTACAATGCTCCATACCTTAGAAAGAGGATTTTTGGGATCAAGCTTCGCACAAAATGATCGCCATTCCCGTCTTGCCATCTTGTCCAAATGACGTTGAACACGTTTCTGTGCGCGACTAGCAACCTTGATGTCTTCTCTATAAAGTGTTCTGCGTGCTCGTTTCTCTGCTATGCGGCGAATTAATCCAAATCGCTCATATTCAGCATCTGCAGTTGAGTACACTTTTGATAGCGTTGTAACCTTTGTGCTGGACGTTTTAGCACGTGCTACAGTATCGATAAATCTTTCATAATTGAGGATTGAGAGGTCCACTTTTTCAACTGTGTCAGCGAAATGTTCCCAGTTCGTGTAGCGTGCTACACGTCGTTATGAACTTAAGGAAGCACCACCAACCTCTATATGCGTAGGAAGATGATCGCTGCTATGAGATTCTATGTCAACACTCCAGGTTGTTGAAGACGACAGATGATTAGGAATCATCGAAATGTCAAGGACACTGGATCTTGCACCTTGATAAAAGGTTGCCTGGCCACTGTTGAGGAAAGTGAAATTGTTGCACTGTGTGAAATCAAATAACTGTCGTCCTCTGGCCGTTGATATGATGCCTCCCCAAGCAGAATGATGTGCGTTGAAATCACCCGTAACGATGTGCGGCGCAGGGGTACAGCGTACGATAGCCTGAAGGCAGTCGAAATCAAAGTTCACACGGGGCGGTAGGTACCCGACGGTCACTGTGAAGGACAGGCTCATAATCTTGACAGTGGCCGCAACATATTCATTCCGTGCGTCAGCAGATATGGGTTGTGGAATGGAGGTAACGTTTTTCCGAACAGCTAAAAGAACTTTGCTGATGTCAGCCCCCTGTCATCGAGTTCAGAACGGTATATCCTGAAAGACAGGTAGTAGTACGCAGACAGGATTTTGAGATGGCAATTATCGGTAAACGGTGCTTCAAAACAAATTGTCGAAAATCAGACAGTCGTGGACGAAGGCTGCAGGCATTTCGTTGGAAGATGGTGGCCTTGTTATGGATGCTTTTCACGCTAAGGAGAGTAACTGGTCTATTGAGTGGTACCGCCATCGTGCAAGAAGAGGTGCAATGAACTCAAGAATTGTTAGGATGGCCTCCGCCACCGGCGAGGAGTGTGGTGTAAGGAAAGCGAGGAGCGCCGCAAGAAGCGAGCACAGTAGGAAACTGGTACTATTGGAGCTTTGGCGAATCGATCCTTCACGTGGGTGGTTCCAGGTTCCATACTGCGGCTGCCGTGGGGTGTCCACTTTTGTACTCGCCACAGGAGGTGGATCAACATTTTGGCGCGGTGAAAGAGGAGGAAATTAAACCACGTCCTCAATGCTCAGGTGACTGGCTTTGCCTTTGTCCAGCGATTGAGGAGCTTTCTTCCCCGGCGATAAATTTTTCCTGTGGCGACTTCTCCGGATTTGGTTTTGCTCAAGTAGAGCAGTTTTTGATGACTTATAGTCTGTGTTATTTGAGTTCTTGTACCTGTAGATAACTTTCTCCTTTAGGAAGGCAGTGCAGCGGAAAAACATCTCATCCTGCTTACCGCAGTTAGGACAAAAGGGGTTATCACTTGCACATTCATTGCGGTCATGGCTGCCACCGCAACGAGAGCAGCGCAAGGCAAGTCGGCAAGTGTTAGCCACATGGCCGAAGCGTTGACATATGGTGCATTGCCGTGGCGTTTGAATGTACTCGTACATACGGTACATTGTATATCCGAGAATCACGTATTGCGGAAAAGATTCTGTCGAAAATACAATGCGAATATTTTGTGAGTTTCACGTTCGGCGGACGGATCTAATCAGAGCTCTCTGTAGCAGCGCTGAGTAGATATCTGATTGAGAGAGATCCAGGGGCACACCCTTAATGACACTCACGCCGCAGTTTCTGGGGCGAGGCTCGTAGGCTTGAACTGCAACTCCAGCTATGCTTGTTATTTGCAAGAGGAGTTCAGTTGCGTCCGCTGTACGGGTATCAACTGCCAGAAGGTTTAGACGCTCGTTGGGACGAACTTGAAGAACGCCGTCTGGAGCCACAGATTCTAAACCTTGTCTCAATGGTAGTGGATTAATGCAGGTAATGCGGTACCCGGAATCTAGTCGCTTGATGGCAACTGTAAGGTTGTGCTTAGGAGTTTGAGGTACATGCGGGGTATCTGCACTCATAAGTGACCGCTTTGAGCCACGACGGCGCTTTGAAGGCACTTGAATAAATCTCTCAGTGATTCCTCCGGACCTTGCAGTAGTTTCCATGTAGATGATAGTAGAACCAGACGAATCAGAAAAATTGTCCTGACCTGAAGGTAGTGGCAGATCACGGCTTGAGTTGTAAGCATCCCGAGTTCGTTGTCCATGAGGATCTAGAAATCCTGGTCCTGATGCAGCTAGAGCAGAAGAGTGATTGCAAGACACCAGGCTTGAGGCAGCAGGTAGGGCTTGCACAGCGGGTATGGCCTGCTGAGTTAGGCCTGACGGAATGCCAGGTGAACAATCAGGTGTTGAGCCAGGGTGCGGCACGGGCGGAGCCGCAGCCACCGCAGGAATCATACCAGAATGTAGCAGTGCAGCTTATCTGAACAGAAATGTTCAGCACCGATGAGAAATCCTTCACAAGGGTGGCAGAGACGAGTGGGCAAACCCCGACAGCTCTCTTCTTCGTCTTCTTCTACCTTTATTCCAGGGTTAGAAAAGTTAAGCCACCGCCAATTTTCGAGTGAGGCTTCCGACGAAGAACTGTCTACGTACAAACCGCCATAAACTCGCCGGCACTTACCAGTGTGATTCCTTCTTTGCTGAGAAATCGAATCGTACACAACGATCGATGCGATTTTCAGCTTCAGCCATCAACACTGAGAGGGTCAGCGCTGCGTGCAACCACACTGTATGAGAGTGAAAAGGCACGTTACTCACGATATTTACCTGTAATTATGAGGCAGTATGAATACAACATTACAAAAACTATACTCCTAAGCATGTTCAATACGTTTTGCTTTTTATTGTTTAACTGCGACTTCACTGGCGGGGATGCCTTTAACAAAATTTCTCCGGTTACCTAGCTAATTGACCCAAAATAATCCCCAAGTAAAGAGTGAGTGGCTAAGCGTTTATCACTTTTGCAAATATAGAAATCTAGCAGTACGCAAAATCCCGGCGATTCGGTGCGCTTTCCACAACTGACCCGAGTTTTGAATGCAAAGACGGATACATCAAATATCCTTAGCGTGTTAGTTTCTTTTCCAGTGATGAGCATATCACAACTAAACATAATTCACCACGTGCAGTTTTCCTTAGTTGTAAAAATTTTATGATTGTATTGTTTCTATTATGCAGTTCTGGTTTTGGTTTCGCAGCCGAAACGATACTCTGCCTTACACGTCGGCTTGTTATTCAATAGGGTTTTTAAGGTGTGCAGCGGTATAATTTTTGCCCTTTCATTTTATTTTTTTCGAACTCCTTCCCTAGAATGCTTCAAAAACATTAATGACTGCAAGTGCGGGAACACTTATTGTAATAGAGTTTTTATGTTCTCAAAGGGATATCAACTTGTGTTAAATTTCACAGCCACCGCTCGACAGCAGAACTCGAGTCCTAAAGCACATGAGAGGAGAGAGAGAGACTTATTAATGAAGAAAGAGAATTTAGCCGGCGTTTCAATATCGCTGGCATGCTACTCTGCGTAGGGAGGGGAATTTGGGAGATAAAGACTGAAGGAGAGCAGCGTGGAAGAGGTGGAAAAAAATAAAAAAATAAAAAAACGAAGATAAAATGCAGCCACGAAATGGGTACTAAGGATGCAGTGGCGAGTATTGATGTAACCTATAGAATGATGGAGTGCATACTCCGACGAATGGGCTGACGAAGTTCACTGCAAGAAGAATACATGAAGGTAACCGGCAAGTGAATTTAGAGCTTATCGAGATGTCCAATGTCTTTTAAATATGTAAAAAGAAAGTTCATTGAAAGTCTCTGTTGCCTGAAGCAGGCTAAGGGGCCTAAAACTTTGTCCATTGTTAGGGGCACTGGGCAGAGCTTCTGCATGCAATGTTCATAGTACGCACGCTCGTTAGCATACGCAGGGCACTCAAGCAGGATATGTTCCACAGTTTCTATCGAAGCACAGTTGTCACAATGCGGACTGTTCATTTGTCCAAAACGGTATCGCAGGCCATTTGTATATGCAGCATTCAGACGAAGTCGGTGATAAAGTGTTTCGAGTTCTCGAGGAATTCTGGGTGAGAGTCTTGATCTAAGATGTGGGTCGATTGAGTGAAGAAATTGGTACTGATGTGTGGGCAAACTCCAAAGCCGATACGTTTCTTCGTACGCAAAACTTTTAGCCATTTGGGACGCATCAAATTTCGTGAGAAAACTTCGAATGTATCTCTGATGTTGACGGCCTTTACGGGCCGCTTCATCTGCTTTTTCATTAGCCATAATGCCACAGTGAGCAGGTACCCACTGAAATGTTATGCAGTGGCCTGCGGCAATAGCTAATTGATGGATATACCCAATGTCCAGGGAAACTGGCTGGTGATTCGTTTTCTTCAGCAGGTTGGCCAGGATCTGCAGAGATGCTTTTGAACCGGTGAAGATAACCCAACGGCCGGCGGTTCGGCGCAGGATGTAAGAAACAGCTTCCTTAATGCCGTGAAGCTCAGCTGTTGTAGAGGAGGTCCTCCGCTGCAGCCGGTAAGAAAGGGCATGGCCTGTTGAGGGCACATAAAGGCCACAAGAAGAAGTTTCTTTAGTAGTTGAACCATCGGTGAAGATATGGGTGTGCTGCGTATATTCTTCGATTAAGTAGGCGAGAGTAGCTTGCAGAAGTGCTGCCTGTGGCATGCGGCTCTTTGCATTCACACCTGGAACAGACTTCTTCACCTTTAGAGGAGAGAGTGTCTATGGAGGACAGGCCAGAGGTAGTAGTTTCTGAGGTTGATTAGTAGTAGGAAGGGGCAGGAGCAGCACTGCCTGGCCAAAGCTAGAGTTGCTGTGAGTTAGGTGGACACGGTGTAGGAAGTGCTTCTTCCCTTGCAGGACATGGCGGAGATGGGTACGCATAGTTTCCTGGGCGGCAATTACCTCTAGTGGGAGACATCCTGCCTCCGCTACTGTTCCTGATGCAGAGGAACCCTTTGGGAGGCCAAGACATATTCGCAGGCAGTTGTTCCGTGCGGCATTGAGAGTCTTATTGCTTGATGTAGATAATCTTTGAAGCACTGGTAGACAGTAGCGCAAGGTTCCTTCAACATAGGCTTTTTCAAGCAGAAGCATTGATCGGCAGTTGCTACCCCACCTTGTTCCCGCCATGTACCTGAACACTTGCGATGCTGCAGTAATCCTCGCACGGAGTTTTTTTGATCTGAGGTGACCATGACAGATTATAGTCGATTACAACACCCAGGAATCGCTGAGATCGTACATATGGCAGCGATCGTCCGCCTAGGAGCAGCGGATATCGGGTCATCGTTTTTCTTGTAAACGCCACTGCAACACTCTTTTCTGGCGAGAGACGAAGACCTCTGGAAGCCAGGTACATCGAAATGTGCAGTAGTGCTCTCTGAAGACGTTGCTGGGTAATATAGCGCGAACGTGACGCGGTCCAGATGCAGATATCATCAGCATAAATTGTTATGCGGACCCCTCGCGGAAGGTGTCTTCTTATGTGAATAAGGACAATATTGAACAATAGAGGGCTGAGCACCGCTCCCTGTGGTACGCCCCTTTCCACTGCGTGAAAGCGTGTTGGACCGTTCGGAGTGGTAATAAAAATTTGTTGTTCTTTTAAATAATGCTCAATCCACTTGTATAGCCTTCCTCCAAGGCCAAGACTGCCAAAGGCTGCGAGAATTGCATGGTGAAAGACGGAGTCAAAAGCGGCCTTGATGTCTAGGAAAACGGCTGTTGGGATGTACCCAGCATGAAGGTACTCCTCAATTGATGAGACGAGGGCGATGATATTGTCAGTCGCAGACCTGTTTAGACGGAACTCGTTCATTTCTTGGGGGAACTCATTTCGGCTTTCTAGGAACCAAGTTATGCGCTTGCAGATCATGCGCTCCATGAGCTTACCTACGCAGCTCAGTAGGGCAATGGGCCGGAATGATGCGTAGCTTGTTGGCTGCTTACAGGGTTTCAAAACGGGCACGATTTTCGCCAGCTTCCATTCCGTGGGGACCTCACCAGCCATCCAGGAAGAATTGTAATACTCCAGGAGTCGAAGACGGGAGGTGTGGGGTAGCTTTGCAATGGCGTCATAGGTCACCTCATCATGACCCGGAGACGTGTGCCTGTTTGTCTCCGCGATAGCTGTGGATAGTTCTTCCATTGTGAAAGGCAGGTCTAACGCTGGCACTGCCGCCTTTGGGATGCCTGTTTGACCATCTGCGGAGAGTGTCGAATGCCCTGACCCTGCCGACAGCAGCTTGCAGTATTCTTCTGAGACTTCTTTTATAGATTTTTGTTCGTGAAGGGAGAGTGCAGCGAAGGGGTGGAGTTGTTGAAGTGGCGTGCGCATACCTCTAACTATCCGCCAAATATTGGTTACTGGTTTGCGCACATCCAGCGTAGAACAAAAGTCACGCCACTTTTGCCGACTGAGTTTATCCATGTAGCGTCGAATGTGACGTTGTGCCCGTCGGCATGCACGTAGGTCATCGAGGCTCTTTGTGCGCAGAGCTTTCCTTTCAGCTCGCCTGCGTATAGCGCAAAGCCTTTGGAATGTGTCATCATTTGAAGGTAGGTTATCATTTTTAGCTGTAAGTTGTGTACTCGCCCTCAGGCAATACGCAATTGTCGATGCTAATTCCTCATTGCGAGTTGCCGCAGTAACTCCTCTGCTTGCAGCGTCCTTGTATGCGTCCCAGTCTGTAGATTTTATAAGGAATTTCTTTGGGTTCCTCTGCGCATGGAAAGCCGATATGAGGATTGGGTAATGGTCGCTTCCACGTGCCTCCAAATCAGTGCACCAGCCAAAGTTGTGGGCGAATGAACTTGTGACAAATGTCACGAAACTGCTGCTGGTAGTCGTCGGGCCTCGGAGGTAGGTGATGCTGCCGTCATTTAATGGCTGAACTGAATGCTTGGAGAGAAGTTTTGCAAGCTTGGCACCTCAGGCACATGTATGTAAGCTGCCCCAAATTTCATTATGAGCATTGAAGTCTCCGCAAATAATATGCGGAGAGGGCGTCCTTGCTATCAAGTATTCAAGTCTCAGAGCATCAAATGGTGTGCCTGGCTCAAGATATACTCCAATCAGAGTGTACTGTTGTCCGGCAATAACTGTGACAGCGCATACGTATTCATTGTCGCTGTGAGGCGGGACGTCAACCGGTGAGGCCGGGATATTCTTGCGAAAACCTATCAGCAATCTGCTGACGTTATCTGGTCGTTGTGAATGATGGAAATAGTATCCATTGAGTCGGAAAGTTTCCTCGACGCGTGATTCACAGATGACTATGAAGGGGAAGCGGTACGCTCGCACGAGCTGTCGGAAATCTGAGAGTTTAAAGCGTAGCCCGCGAGCGTTCCACTGGAAAATGGTGCATGTACGAAAGATGTTGTGGATTGTCAGCTGCGGTGAAGTTCTCGCTGTGGAAGCCATGATTACTGAAGTGTGGTATTACGCCACTGCGGAGCGTAGGAGACCGACACCAAGGGCTCCATTGCAAGGACAGCTTCTACTTCTGGGAGTCTTCCTGACGAGGGGTTTGCACGGATAAGAGCCTTGATGGCTGCAAACAGCATCGGAATCAGTAGGCATGTGACATCTTGTTCAGAGCTTCCGGTTTGCTGCCTGCCGCGGATCTTCTTGTCATGTTGTGGCGCCCTAGGGTCAGAGCATGCGACGCTGTTTGTCGGGTCTTGTGTAGTGCGTTGCAGTAGCTTTGATGAAGGAGAAGAACCAATGGACTTCCCACGCTTCTTTTTTACCGCATCTGCGTAGGTCTTGTCAGCTGCTCTGCCACGCTGTGTTGACTGATTCTCGGAAAGAGCTGCCGTAGTCGTAAAAACCATGTCGGGGTTAGGTGGTGGTTCATGGCGCTTAGGGGGTTCCCCTTCCGTTTGCTCTGCCGTGCGAGCAACTGTGGCTGCTTTCTTTTTATAACACCCTCCATAGGAAGCAGGGTGTGGGCCACCGCAGTTAGCGCATTTAGGTTGCGCTCTCGAAGTGCATTCTTTGTGCGAGTGGGGGCCAGCACACACTTTGCAGCGCACGGGGCCGTTACAGTGTCTTGATATGTGGCCATGCCTCTGACATTTATAGCACTGAGTTGCTGCTCCGACGTATTCAGTTACAGGGTAACTACAGAACCCCAGCGTTACTCGTTTTGGTAGCGGCGCATCTTTTGCGAATTCCAATATAACTGTGTGACGGCGTACCGCTTTTATCTTTCCACCATCCTCAGGAGTGTAGGCGATTAGCCTCCTTGCTGAGAGGACACCTTGGTCGCGTAGATATTCCTGCAGATCTTTGTCTGTGTAGGTGACAGGTACATCTTGTATTTTGCCATAACTTGCCATGTAAGAGTATGGTACTCTGGCCTCTACAGCCACTCCAGCCAGCTTAGTTACCGTGAGCAGACGGTTGGCGGCGGGCAGCGTCGATACTGTAACCATCAGGCTCCCATCCTTGTGAATGCGATGGCTGAGGACTTTTTCTTGAGCCGATGCTACAACCGCCAAAGCCACAATGTTGGGTTCGCTTTCCATAGGCTTCCTCCTTCCTCAGTGGGCCTGAAAACTACAGGAACACCGGTAGCTCTCTTTTTCTTGTACGATACAACTGTCAATGATGCTTGGTCCATGTCCTCTGGATGGTCGGTCAGAGGCTCGTTGCTGGCTTGGTCGTCGCGCAGTCTCTTGTTTGGCTGGGCCTGGTCTGTAGCCGCAACTACAGGGGCCGCTGGACCCGCCGCTGGCGCTGCTGCCATCAGTGCAGCATGGAGTTCAGCTGGCGGTGATGTTCCGTGTCGGCGTTGATACGGCGCACAGCGCCGAGGAGGTCGCTTGACGTGCTTTTGCCGGCGGCCAGGGACCCCCAGGTCGTCACACGTCGAGGACACACGCCAAAAAGACTGGAAAACCTCTGAAGTGAGAAAATAAAGCCGAAAATTACGGACCGGTGTCAGACAGCCGGCCCACTAATCGCCGTCTTCTTCTTCTCCCATGAGAGGACGGATTCAAAAACAATATCTTAACCCAGCGTGGATGAATCACAAGTAATGAATAGTACCCAGGAATGGCTTGCGCATTATTTAGGTAAATGATCCAATTCGTTGCTGCGCCCTAGATAGCAACAGCGGTGACAGCCAAGGAGCTACACGCCAGTGTGAACGCTCTTCTCCGCGCACACTTACTCATGAGTCTGTCACAACGCGTACTCCACCAGTGTGTCAAATTGATTGCCGCTCTGATTGGGCAGTTTTTAACTCAAATGTGTAGGTAAATTTATACTACGACAACGTTTTTTGCAAACACAATTCGAACGCTGTCAAACTGTACTGGATTTGAATATCGCAAGCGTGGTAGCGGAATCTCCAAAGACAGTCGGCTGCTGAGTCCGTGGACGCAGGATGAATTTCGGATGAAATTCTGCTGTATGAAGTGTTATTCTTCTGAGCATAAAGAGAAGGAAAAACACTGGATGGACAATAAAGCTCCGCCTTCAAGGGTATCACCCGGTAGCATTAAAAGGCCCCGTCAGTGG
This sequence comes from Amblyomma americanum, assembly GCA_030143305.2. Lineage (NCBI taxonomy): Eukaryota > Metazoa > Arthropoda > Arachnida > Ixodida > Ixodidae > Amblyomma > Amblyomma americanum. Next base: position 26,488 of record JARKHS020031403.1, on the reverse strand, counting down.
CTCCTCTTGCTCTCGCGGACACAGACACTGTAAAGCACTATGTAAGAGAACAGATGACGTGAATGTTAAGAAGCACTGAAAGCAGGCCGCACGAATAGCCCTGCATTCCTTAGCAGTAGTGTGTCAGAGCTTCTAGTCCTGACTAATTACCCCGATTATCTGTTCAGTGTGATTCATTTACTCTATATACTTGCATGCACGATTAACGTTTGAGTCAAGATACGACCTTCTTATCACCAGTTTTCTAATATTTTAATGTTTCCGTGGCTCCACATGTGACGTCATTACCTTTTGACTAATCCGGCTTTCCCGCACGCACTGACGATGACTCCAACTATACTCCGGGTTCTCTGATGAACGGGATCCTCAATGCTGTTGTTAAAAAGGAGCCGCGCCAAATGTTTTTCTTTTGCAAGTGAACACCTGTGTGTGAAGCGCATCGCCAGCTCAACATGTCCCGCCAGGTACCTCGCCTTCTGCCTTCGAAAGGGACTCATACCCTAAATTCTAAGCGCAATGTTCGCCTTCCTCAAACCGATATTGGGCCTTTTGAAATGCATTTGCAGGTACATAAAATCAGAACTTTGGCACCAAGTGAGCAGGTTCCAATATCTTTTCAGAAGGCTTTCCAATGCCTTCGACACAGTCTAGTTAGATGAAATGAAGCAATGCTCTGCCAGAAGATTTGCCTCTACGAGAACAACGAGCAAGGCGAGTGGGTCAAGAGACTTTGTAGTCCTGGGAGATGCTGCGTTACCTGTAAAAGTTTCATGCACACATAGAAAGGGTCCAAAGTACAGTAACGACCCTTCGAAACCTGTTCGCGATCTACTAACGCTTAACCAGCGTGTTTCATGAAAGCCTCCCCCAGGAAGGTGTAGACGTTGTTATAAACACGCTGAATACGACATCCACCAAGCACACCAAGCACACCAAAGCAAAACAATCTGCGGTTGCTACAGGAGGATTCGTAGTCGTACGAGAAGAATTCAATCAAAAGGCGGGTCACACGATTGCTAAGAACTTCTTTCGTGTAAAACCCAGTGCCGCAAGAGTCAATTAAGAGCAGGACTGCAGCACTGTGCAGGGATCTTGAATTGTATAGGCTTGTATGCTCAATAACTGATTGTAGCAACAAAGCACTGTCAGTTTTTTTCACGGAAAAAGTTCACGAAGACTCAGTGCCTTTTATAACAGTTGCCAGTGAGAAGTGTTCGTAGCAGTTTCCAATAAGCCAGTAGCTGCAGAAATATCTGACTGCTTTACAGGTTGATGACCCACTCGCCGCAAGAAACTGTGATGACGCACGTTTGTTGAATTCCAATGATCATATTGGCTACGCTTTTTCTGTTAATGTGGAGGATTTGCTGTGGTCAACGCCTCATGACGATCTGTTCGTAGGTGTCACAGATTGTATTGAAAGGAATAGCGAATGGCGAAATAGCGTTTCAAAGCGCAGCCGCTGTGCCAGCAGAGAGCTTCAATTCTTTGCTCAAACTTTACCTGCACGCCATTTTCACGTGTTTTACCGACGACGTTTATATTCAACAGCAAGATATTTGAGAAGGCTCCTACGTCACCCCAACTTTATGTAATGTATTCGTAGCTTCTAGTGACCGTTCCTTGAATAGTGAGTTTACAAGCCAGGGGTACCTAAACCTTTTAGATAAGTTGAATATTTTTTATTGTTTCACTTTAAAAAATCTTGACCCGCACTGATTCAGTGAATGTATATTAACCTCTTTTTAGAAACTATAGGAATGGTTTGAAGTTCGCGCACGAGCTTCCAACTAACGGTTCGTTGCAGTTTGGCATACTTCATATCTGTTGGAACTCGGCTCCACGAGCAGAAAAAGAGCTTCTTGCATATGATTCTGAGCATTCGAAGGCAGTAAAGACAGCTATAACAAAATCGTGCCTAGAACCTGCTCTTACGAAGTCATGCCCTCGTAAAATGCACACCAGCTTCTATAATCAGAACAGGCTACTTTCAGATGGCTTTCACTACGATGTTGTTTCAGCTGTGGCTGAGAATCTTCTGCAGAAGGTGAAGAAAGAAAACTGCGCTAATAGCAATGATGGTCGCATGCTCAGAAAGAAGGTCACGATTGTGACGTATAAGCAGAGGGTCGCCCAGAACATGAAAAATGCGACAATGAGGCATGGTGTCCCTAAGGTTGTTTCAGCGCCACGAAAGCTCGCCGGTTCGTGCCCCAGGATCAGCAGCGAAAGAGGTCGACGAAGCCGATGCAGCATAAAACATCCTGAAGAATATCTGAAATCTGCTACGGGCCTGGTATAACAAATCTGCTCAAAAGCGGACGCGTGTATGTTGGCCTGACAGGTCGCTGCGTGAATGAACGCACAGGAGACCATGCGCGGTCAGTTCGGAATATAGAAGGAGCGAACCTGCCCGCTCATTGCATTTCGTAGAAAGGTTGTGAGGCACGCCTGAAGGGCATTAGTGTTCTAGGCAAGAGCAAAGACAAAGTAGCCAGTCAGCTTTTAGAAGCATACCACATCAAGTTAAAGGAAGATGAAAGCATTAGTGACACTTCTGTTACCCTGTATGATGCGGAAATAACTTCCTGCGCGGGCTCTGTTGATTTCTGAGCAGCCTCGATTTGCCCTTTCTCCCCTTTTTAGGCATGATTGTACGCTGTGTATATAAGCAGTATAGAACGAGTTGATAGTTTGCGCTCTTTCCGTGTTCATAGCTTTCATGTTTTCGTCGTTTCTGTGTTCGCAACTCGTTCTGAACAATACCCATGCACGAGCTTGCTCCTTAAGTAGTTCTTGTAAAACACCTTAGCACTAGCGCGTTAAAATTCAGCCCACGGCGGACATGTATCATTGAAGGTGAAATCCGAAAGCAGCTCTTCTGTTGAGCGATGTCCGTACAGATTTAAAAAAAACGAAGTTGTTTAAGAGTATTGGGAGTCCTCTACTGCGACACCCTTTCTTCTCCCTACTCTTTGAGTCCATTGCATCACTACGTGGTGGAGGTGACCATCAAGACAGAGAGAGTACAGAGTCTTTCTTCACAAGCAGTTTGATTTGTGTACCCTTTTCATTCCGCTTCTATTGCTAAGACCCGAATATGGTTCCTTGAACACAACCACGTACTTTGCGTTTCCTGTCTGATAATGACTGTCGCTGTGAAACAGTTTTAGAAAGTGTACTCCTAGGGAGCAGAAGCATAAGTGTAAGCGACAGCTTGTTGACTCCGCGATAGTGCAGAGCGTGCACTGCTAGCGCTGACGTCGCGAACGGAGAAAGCTCTATTCCTGTGTTAAGAGCACATGCAAGCGCAGCTGGATTACCGCGAACGTAACATTCATTGTCGATGAATGTGCGCGCAGACCGTTGCATATTGTACTAGGGAGCGCATATACGGGCAGCTTCCCGGCTGTGTGCTTCGGGCGTCCAACCAGGGCCACGCGCATAAACAAGGCCCGAACAGTGCTGTGGTGACTTGAACCAGGTGGTCAGCCACGTCACAAGAGAACTGCACCTATAGAGGACAATGTAACTTTCTAATATTAGGCTTTCTCGTTTCGTGGATGTACACCTTACTTTTCAGTGTTTCTTCGTCGAAAAGCATTTCCTGGGAGACTTTTGTTATAACGAAGGATGAGTTCCCCGCAAATATTTAGATGTCACGTTTTCGTGTCTTTGGTGGTAATATCTGACCGCGAGCGGCCGGAGCCATCTGGCATTAGGCCTTTTCACACTCAGGGGGGGCAGTGGTGTGTTTTCTATGAGTGAGTGTTTACGAAAGCTAAGAAACGACGTTAAAAAAAATGTAGCCTTCAGCATTGCCTCTCCTCTGGTGAGCATAAAGGAAGTCCCTTTTCCATGCAAGTGACATCCGTGCGATCTTGAACAGCCTCATTGTTCCAGAATAGAAATTTGGGCGCGTTGGTGTTTTGGGTACAAACAACACGTTGAAGAACATATGATTTTTAGCGTTCTTGTTTTTCGTGTTTTTTGGTTGTCTCTGCTGTCCTGCCATCTGCGTGTAGGGGTTTTTGGCCCTTGACCTATGATGTGTTCCTAATATTGTACTTTGGGTGTGTGCGCTCGAGCTCTTAGGTAATGTGGTTTTTCTAAGGAAAAAATGTAGCTGCGAGGGAGCGTTGTTTTAGTGATTCCTCGGTCTCAGTCCTTCGTCCGTTCAAGCTGCTTCTTCCCTAATCGATCACTGTTCCAGGTTTCCTCGCCCACAGCTCGTGTCCATGCCACTTGTCGCGTGGAGACGATGAAAGAGCTTGTAGTGCTTTCGAAAGGGAACTGCATTTATAGAGGACGGAAGAAAGCTACATGCTGGCAGCTTTTTCTACGGTGGTTGTAGCACACCAGAAAAAAATTAAAAGTGATATGTGCAAAAGAAGCACAAAAAAATCACAGCTAAAGGATCTAGATTTTTTTATTATGACGTTAAAAAAAGGTGGCTTTGCTCAAGACTGCAATTGCAAGGGCTAGCTTTTTGGGCACGCTCAGCCCTTTTACACTTGATTTCATATAAGCAGGCAGGCTAAATATGAGAATGTCAACTCCTCACGTGTACAGCTAATGTACGTGACACTGTCGATAGGTCTCGCTCATCAACTCACTACTGGCGCACGACGTTTCTGCACTGTGAAGCCGAGGGTAATCTACATATGACTTACGAAGGCTGCAGGCAGAAATATACTAGCAGTTTGCCCACAATCAGCAGCCATGGCTTTGTAAGGGTGCTTCAGAGGAAGCCCCTATTGCGGTTGCCCCAATTCAGTCATACAGCCCGCGTCTTTCCTGCCTACGCTGCATGTTTCCCCGCTGTGTAGCTCACGTTTCGCCCTTTTATGTTGAAATGTGGGATAGAGGCAAGAAAAATGTGGGCATGACAAATGTGCCCTTTCACAGGACATGCATTTTCTACGCAGGATCAATTTAGGGTGCAAACGTAATACTAGGCGTTGGCCCACGCACAGCTTTCTTGGCTCAGTCAGTGCGCTGCACGGGCAGCCCCTATCTGTGGTTCCCCCACTTCAACATCAAATACTCCCACTTTTCATGCACACGAGCACCATGCAGCCCACGCTTAGCCGTTTCTTGCCCTATTTAGTATACAGGCGGGCAGTACCTTGGAATTGCAAATGTCCCGATGTCCAGCCCCTGCTGGACCGTCGCAGGTGTTCTTTGACAGACTGAAGTGTACGCCTGCAACGTTTCGCCACTGTGAAGCCCAAAGTTTATTTCCTGTGTTTTCTACGCAGGACCCATGTACACTTAAGGAAAAAATACCAGCTCTTTGCCCCTACAAAACCACCGCGGCTCCCTAATGGTGCTGTACGGACAGTCCCTTTTGTGGTTAGCCGCAATTCGAAATAGACCCTGCATCTTTGCTCGCATGTATCTGAGCAGGCACCTAGATGGGCTTTCCGGTTGGTTTAAGCCCGTGCATGGCCGACGAGGGGCCCAATCAGGGATTAAATGGCTAGATCGAGTGTTTTGCAGGCAGTGCACACACGCGGGACCTCTACACGTTTATTTCAGGAAGCCACCAGCCCTCATTGCCGCAGCTCCCAAGATCAATACGCTCTAATTTAAATCAGACTGTATCGATCCAAAATGAAGGCTTAATGAAAGTTTAAGTGGAATACACTTGGAACGTACCTCAAAGCGTCAGTTCGCTTTGCCAACGTAAATTACAAGCTCTCTACATGCTCGTTTCGCGATGAAAATTTCTTAAAATATACACCCAGAAAGTAAATGCAGGATGTTATTTGCATGATTGCAGTGAAAGATTATGAGCTTAAACACATATCGTTAATGAATCGCTTAAACGAGAAAAAACTTATTTAATTTCGTTTCTATTTATATCTGTCTCGATGCAGGACAGCCAGATAGGCAGTCCTTGACACCAAAAGGTGGTGGTTTTTATTTTTAATTGTCTCGCAAATGAGATCCATAGAAAGAGACTAGTATCATACGCGCATAGTAATATCTGTGTTGTGGGTTTAACTTAAGTTGCTTAAATCAATAATAAAGGGGAAATAAAAGTAGTCCTAATATTTAACCTTTCGGGACTCCCGTCCATATTGGGCTGTGACTATAGATACAACCCCCTATAACCTTCTACTGTTCGCGATTTGACAGTACAGATTATATGGATGACTGAATCCAGGAGTACGAAAGCATGGATCGCCGGAACTTGCCCGGCCGCAATTCGTACTTTTGACTACAGGGACTGCCCGCCAATCGTGAAGAAACCACAAGACTTCCCTTGCATCCAAAATACCTAACAGAAAAACAGGGGGGTGTTCGGAAATGACTATCAGAGACAAGACTCGGAGGATTTCTTGCGAACAAGATGGCAAAGGATAGATAAGAGCGCGACCAGTTTTATTAGGAACATTTCGCGAATGAGTGCCTGTGCGGACTCCAGAGCCACCAAGTACAAGAAGGAGTGTGTTCTGATGCGGCTGGAAACAGTGACATTTTCGGCAGCTTGGTTCACGACCCTCCGAAAACAGTGGCAATGTTTTTTACCAAAGGCGACTAACATAAATCAAGGGCTCACAGGACGACAAATCACTCTCGGATGTTGTTCAGTACGAAACAATTTATGTGCTCACCGACACCGGCCAAGAATCTTGTCACCGTACGTATTTGCGTGTGATCTTGTGGCCTTGAGCTGCAACCCGAGCCACTACCCGAGCTTACCCGAGTTAATCGGGTAAGCTCGGGTAAGTTCGGAGCACCATCCCGCCAGGTGCGCGAGAGCTTGCTCGGGGAAAAGAAACATGGGTCGCGCAATCCCTACCGGTGCCTATGAGTCAGCAACGTGCCAGTGTAGTGGCGCATGTCGTAACCGCTGTGCCTTTGCACTAGTAGTGGTATGAGGACTCGCCGCCATTTATGAACGCTAAGTAGAGAATGACCAATTCTGCATATATGGGCATTAACACACTTAAGATATCAGGCCATACGCGTATGCGGAGCTTAAGTGCCCCTACAATCAAAGAATGAACACCTGCTTTTGAAGTCTACTCGGTTTAACTGCGTTGAACCCCTACCAATTATTTAGAGAGACAAAAATATTACGGCAGCTTCCTTGATTAATTTTAGTCCTGGAATTATATTAGGGGATACGGTGTCACAAGTTGAGAGGCAGAATGCTCTACATGTTCGTTAATTACCTAAATATGTTTATTAGCTTTTCTAACATTTATTAAGGGGACATGTTTTATGTGCAGAATTGAAGCTCTTGCTCGGAACCGTCTAAAAAATACCAAAATAAATTTAAACAACTTCTCAGCTGGAGCGACGAGGCGAAAAAAATAATTCTTGTAGGCGACATCACACCAGCGACATAACACAGCGGCAGCGAGACTAGGGAGACAACGTTGGAGGCAGTTCTGTTCATCGCTGGACCCTCGCAAACCACTGTCGCGTATTTGGCATGTAGCCAAGAGCTTGCGTTCACCCCCGCAGGAACGCTATCCTTTCCATGCCCTGTCTATTTACCAACGCCGTAATAATGTAGAGGTAGCAGAAGAATTCTGCAAAATGGTTGTGGGCACAACTAAGGTACCATCAACCAGTTTGGAGGCTTTTGTACCACCTTCACCAGATGACCACTACGACATGCTATTCACGATGCCTGAACTAGAAGCTGCTCTTTCCTCGTGTAGGCGTCCATCTGCACCTGGTCCTGACGGGATTTCGTACGCGTCCCTCTCTCACCTTAGCATGGAAGGCCGAATTGTGCTGCTCAGTTACTACAATGATACATGGGCTTCCGGAATCGTTCCAGAACACTGGAAGATCAGCCGTCTGGTTGCACTTTTGAAGCCTGGCAAACCTCCGTATGAGCTTACCTCATACCGGCCAGTTGCACTAGCAAGCTGCGTCGGCAAAGTTATGGAGCGAATGGTGCTGGCGCGGCTCGAATGGTTTTTAGAGCAGAATGCTCTCTATCCGGATATGATGACCGTGTTCCGGAGGGGACGTTCTTCGATTGACCGCGTAATCGACCTCATCTCGACAGTGGAACATGAAAAACGTAGTCGCCGACTCGTCGCTGCTGTCTTCTTGGACATCAAAGGGGCCTACGATAATGTACTTCATGACGCCATCCTTGATGCCCTTGACGACATTGGCGTTGGCAGCCGGATGTATTCGTGGATTGGGAGCTACCTCAACGGCCGGTCTGTTTACATGTCTACGCCTGATGGGGAGACTACCCGTCATCAGGTTTGCCGTGGAGTTCCTCAGGAAGGAGTTCTTAGCCCAACCTTATTCAACGTGGCATTGATTGGACTGGTGAATGAACTTCCCACTAACATTCACATCAGTGCCTATGCTGATGATATCTGCATCTGGGCGTCGGGTTCGACACGTCCGCAAATGCGTGCGAGATTACAACGTGCCGTGTCATCTACTTCAAGGTACCTACGGCGTCAGGGTTTGCACTTGGCAGCTGAAAAATGTGCTGTGGTCGCATTCACGCGCAAGTCTGTCTGCCACTACCCGGTAACTCTTCAAGGGGTTGCAATACCATACGTCGCCCACCACAGATTTTTGGGCATTATCATTGACCGCAATCTGTCATGGTCAAGGCATATAAACATGCTAAAGAAAAGACTCACTCTTTTTTGCCATGTGCTTCGCTTTGTGGCAGGCATTAAATGGGGCCCAACGGAGCGCTCCTTGCTTCGACTTTACTATACCCTCTTTATTGGCTACATTCGTTACGGCCTTCCTGTACTCTCTAGCATGAGTATTTCCTGCTTGCGGACATTAGAGAGTGTCCAAGCACAGGCGCTCAAGATATGCCTCGGATTACCACGTTGTGCCTTGAACAAAGGCACGATTGAGGAATCCCGTGCGTGCCCAATATCGGTTTACCTGTCACATGAACCACTTCGTGTATATTTACGTGCGCTTACACGGCACCGCTGTCACCCGCTGACGAAGATTTTTGATGAGTGACCGGACAGCAGTTTTGCACGCGCACTGCGCTTCCATCGCTCCGAGTTGCCATCAGACTATGCCCTGCCGCATCATTCCTTGCAGCCCCCATGGGTAATGGCTCAGCCTTCAGTCTGCCTGCATGTCCCTGGCATAATCAAGAAGTCTGCGATGCCGGTTATCGGACTGAAGCAACTTGCACTTGCCTGCATCTGGTCAGAATAACACAAATGTGTGCACGTCTACACGGATGGATCTGCGTCTCCAAATGCATCAACACCAGCTTTCGCAATCCCTGCACAACAGACGACCCGCAGATTCATTTTGGGACACAAGTCTACTTCAACCGCTGCAGAGCTTGTGGGCCTTCGGGAATCGATTCGCCACATCTGCGGAGAACCGCCTCAGGAATGGTGCATTTTCACCGACTGCAAACCTGCGCTACACATTTTAGGATGCTTCCTACGCCACACAGCCTACCAAGCTCTGGCTCTTGATATCATTAGTCTCGTATCATTTGCTCAGGGAAATGGCCACCGTATAGTGTTTCAGTGGATCCCCGGACACTGCGGACTCGATGGAAATGAGACCGCCGACGCTGAAGCAAGGAGCGCCTTCAGCAGTGGCCTGCGTACAGCTGTACCGTTCTCTATAGTGGACACAACTTGTCTCCTTTCGGAATTGATGAGGAGGGCGACGGCTAGGTACTGGGCCCTGCCAGACACCCGCCACATCCGCCTTAAACGGCTAGATCCAACGATGATCTTTTCAGTTCCTTGCGGAATACCTCGCCCTATTGCATGCGTTATCCGTAGACTACGTTTAAACGAGGCATTCACGCGCAAATACTTGCACTTAATAGGACAAGCGGACTCCCCGGAATGTACCACATGTGGCGTGCTAGAGACTATAGAACATGTTTTAGTGGCGTGTCCAGCGTATGCACGTGAAAGACTCATACTCGCATCTGCACTGAAGCCTATGGACACATCGCTCCTCTCTGAGGATTTGATCCTCGGCGCTTGGGCAGATAGTTTTCGAACTGTAAAGGCAACGCGAGCGCTCTCACGCTTTTTGAGCGACACGGACCTTGTCTCGCGTTTGTGATGGCAGAAAGTGTGCCTTGTTTTTTTCTTTTAAAGTAGTTTTCCATCGGCCTCCTCCCATCATCATCGTCCCCCATCGTGACCTTCTTTTATCTCCTCTTGCCGTCCCCCAGAGCAGAGTAGCAGGCCAGATATTTCTTTTTCAGGCCAACCTCTCTGCTTTTTCCTATCAATAAACCCTCTCTCTCTGACGATATCGCTCCGCCTTGAGCTTTGCGTCACACTGCTGACGTACGTCCCTTGAAGCCCTGGAGGGAGGGCCGGTGGTATCGCTGCTAGTTACGCTTCGCTGCGCGATCTCCCTATTTTCTTTTCTGCGCGCCACAACACATTGCCTTCATTTAATGGGTGTGTAATCGAGCCTCAATGAGAGTGCATGGCGGCTGTCGTTCCTGGAAAAAATAAAAACAAAGGATCTAGCGATTTTCAACTTCGGCTTTTGCTTCGGCAAAACTCTTTCGAAAACGTGTGCAAAAGCACTTCTGATCTATTTTTATCAGTCCTGGCACCCTCGATGGAAAGATATTGAGCGTGAATCCTTTCAGTGAGAATATTTATTGCAAATCGCGCTTTGGCCATAGCCCCACTTGAATGCATTGTATGTTTTGTTTCTTTACAAGGCTGCGATTCTACTCAAGGTATGACAAATAGAAACCTCTACATATTCGAGGTGTCATGCTTCGTTAAGGGAGTGAGTAGACATTAAATAATCCTTTAGGGGGCTCGAAACTAACATGTTGACAGAGCATATAGTATTCAATGCCTGATGCATTTCGGTAATTAAAAGAGTTTGTTAAACACTTTGCACTGTAAATAGGCCTAATCGAGAACATATTGAGCACAATTTATTTGAAACCAACGTTCTTGCCAGAGTTTATTGGCACCATTCTACTCACTTTGATTTTTTGCAAGAAAAAATAAATTTTTTAATACGTAGCTCATAAAAAATGAATAAAGAATTTATAGCTTACCTCCCAGAAGATAATCAACACTGGCAATGATGCGATTAAAAACGCTTCAAAGAAGTGTTTCTTTTGTAGAAATTGACAATTTGGGGGGAGTACGTTTTGAGTGACCCCTCCAGCGCTATGGTGAGAATGCCGTTTCCCCGCGGGGGAGGGGGAAAAAGTCGTCGACGCCGCTCCACGACATGTTTCTGGGAACAAAGGTCAAAGCTGAACAGGGCAGGCATGAACTTTGTGACCGCCTCTAGAAAGCTGTCTGCGGCTTCAGCCATTTTGTCCAGAGTCTTGCATTCTCTTTCTCGAAGAAAAAACCGCCAGACAACTATGACAGTTCCTCATGAACTGTTCGGCCACCACCAAGTCGCGTAAATCATCGTACGTTGTGACCGTTCCTTACATCTCGACCCATCGATCGAAAAGACTGAGCAAACATGGTGCGTATTGCTCGCCTGTTTTTTTATCAAGCGTCACTGAAGTGTTCCTTTTGTAGAAATACGACAATTTGTGAAGTTACATGAAAACTGGAAACAGCTGCAGTAAGCATACTGAACTTTTGCAGGAAATGCGGAAAATTCTGTCCCCCATCGCAACACATCATGTATCTCTCCCGCACAGGATCTACTACTCGCGTCTGCGCTGAAAGCTAAATTGACGGGAAGTCTGTGATGATTATTGAACGCATATCCTCTCCACTGGCAGATTCAGCAGTGAAAACCTCGTTTTGTTTTTGCTGAAAGCCCGCAAAACGAAGTATGAGAAACTTTGGGAGGTACGGGGCGGGACTGTTGCACCCTATCCTGAGCAGTGTAAAAGTTGTATCGAGATGCGTCACAGCACGCCCTGAAAAATATTGCCGCGAACATTTGCAGTGTTTGTTTTTCTTCAAATCTGCCGCCACCAAGCTTTATCGCTTTGTTTGCGATGCAAGACGAGACAAGATTTATCTCGATTGATCACAGCCTGGCAGCGCAGATTCTACGCTGTTCCGGAATGTTCTGGTAACTTTGCACGCTTTATCTCGAAAGTTTGTTATCAGCTTTAAATTGAGCACGGCCGACAGCGGCGGGCGTTTGTTCGACAACCGCCATGCACGCTTGTCACTTCGCCGCCGCCGAATGATTCCGTCCATTTTCGTTGTAAGTCAACCCAATAGACAGTTTTCTTTTAGAAGACCTTCTCTGCGTCTTCATCGCTGTTTTTACAGCCGTCACCTCTACGTGACATCGGGTGGAAGTGCTGGGTATTCTTCGCTGAAGTTAGTCAGCAGTACTTCGGCCTGGTCATTGCGGAAATGTGCGATGCCTCTTGCAATGCTGATTCCTCGGTCTAGAAGCAACTGCATGATCCCCTCGATGATGGCTTCTGCGTTAATGGCTTTCGTGGCGCCTACGGTCACGATAATACTGGAGCGGGGTGGGACGCTCACTTCTTCCTGGAGAGCAACGTGATTTTTTTCGAGTTTTCATCGAAGCGATGGCTTCGTCTGTCGAAAGCTTGATCAGCTTGGATTCCAGGTTGATGATCGCCTGATGCTCATTAAGGAAATCCATACCCAAGATCACTTTACGGGAGCATTGCGGTAGCACAACAAAGGTCACAGGACAGGTATATCCTTTGACAGTCACTTGAGCTGTGAATCGTACTGATGGCGTAATGAGGTGGCCGCCTGCGATGCGAATTTGTGGGCCGTCCCAAGCCGTTGTGACTTTTCTCAGATGCGCAGCGAATGTTCCATTCATCACAGAGTAATCAGCTCCTGTGTCGACTAGAGCGGTAACTTTCCGGCCGTCGATAGCCACTTATAAATCGGATGTCCTGGCTCTTGCATTGCATGTCGCTCTCGGCGTCGGGTCACGGCTTCGTCGCGTATGCGATTGGCGGGTGGGGCGTGTGGTCGAAGCTTTTCTGGGTGGCGGCGTCGTTTTGAAGGCAGTTTGCGTCGTGGTCAGGGTTTTCATTGTGGGCGGCGTCGGTGCAGCGAATGTGGGTTCTTTATACGGCATCGCGGGTGCACCGTCTTCATGGGGTGTGGTCGGTTGAGGATCTTCGGCGTTTCGCTCGTGAGCAACCTCACCTCGAGAGGTTGCTGTCTTTAGTTTCCCCTACGGGGGCTGGGAGACCTTTTTCGTACCGCGGCTGCGTAACTGCGGCGTGGCGACGCAAAGCGCTTGGTTGAAGGCAATGGTGAGCGCGAAAAGAGGTTCGGCGAGAGCTCTTCTCGACGGAGGTACTCGTCGATTTCCTGTGGACGTTGACCGAAGCGTGGTCGTGGGGCGTTAACGGCAAATCCTCGAAGGCCGATACGTCGGTACGGGCATTGACGAAGAATATGGCTAGCCTCACTGCAATGGAAGCACAACGGCTGGTTGCTGGAAGTCCTCCAGGCGTCGCATTTCCTGGGGCTTGAGCGTCGATCATAGGCTGGGCGGGCGAGGGTGGGAGGCGGCGTTGTGGAACAAGTTCTTCATGTCGGACAGGATGCAGGGGTTGTCGTTGGGACTGAGGAGTCCTCAATGCAGCGGCGTAGGTCACTGCCTGGGGTTCTGTGACCGTCGGGGTGCCAGGTACCTGTAGCACTTCTTCCCGTACCACATACATCAGAGTCGCTGCTTGTGGCTGTGGGGAGGATGGCAGTAATCGGCGTGGCTCCTCTCGGACGATTTGGCAAATAACTTCCCGCAAGCTGTCGCTGGTTGTGGCTGTCGTGTCCGAGCGGATTGCACAGGCAGAAGAAGGGCGATTGTACTGCCCAGCTCGGACTTCGAAGGTCTTCTCAATCGTGCTTTCTTCTTGCATGAATTCCTCGACTGTTTTTGGCGGCTGGCGGACGAGGCTGCAAAAGAGTTGTTCTTTTACGCCGCGCATTAAAAACTTAACTCTGTTTTCCTCGGTCATCTCGGGGTCGGTGCGGCGAAATAAGCGCTTCATCTCCTCGACGTAACCACGGACGGGCTCATTCGGAAGCTGGATCCTGGACTCGAGCAGTCGTTCGGCTCTTTCTTTCTTCACGACACTGGTGAATACCTTCAACAGTTCTCTCTTGAATAGCTCCCATGTCGTAAGGGACGACTCGTAGTTTTCGTACCACGTACGTGCGGAGCCATCCAATGAGAAAAACACGTGTCCAATTTTTGCCGCATCATCCCACGTGTTGAATTACGCCACGTGCTCAAATTGGTCCAACCATTCTTCAGGGTCTTCGCCTGGGGATCCATTGAAAGTTGGTGGCACCCGCGGCTGCTGCAGAGTGATCGACGTTGTCATCTTCGGCGAGGTTGCTGTGCTCCTAGCAGCGTCTTTTCGCTGTCTGGTGCCGTCCGGCAGGGTCCCGAACTCAGCCTCCTCTCTCTGAAGGCGTCGGCTGGCTCGCTGAGCTGCTGGCTCGTCCTCGGGTGCGAAGCGCTGAGGGCTGGCTTCATGACTTGAAGGGGGCGTCCGGAACATGGAAGGCTACCCAGCAAGAGGAGGAGGTGCTGGGATCTCTTTCCAAGGCCTAGGCTAACTCTGGGCAACGTCAAAATTCCGCCCCTACCTGTACGGACGACCGTTCAAGGCGATCAGCGATCATTACGCACTGGGCTGGCTTACCAATTTGAAGGACCCCTCTGGCCGACTCGCTCGATGAAGTCTGCGTCTCCAGGAGTTTGACGTCACCGACGTTTACAAGTCCGGACGCAAGCACTCTGACGCCAATTGCCTCTCACGAGCCTCTGTAGATACACTACCGCCGGACGACGATGAGGACGCCTTCCTGGAAACTATCAGCCCCAGCTCTTTTGTTCAGCAACAACGCTCGGACCTCGACTTCAAACGCTTCATCGAGTACCTGGAAGGCGAGGTTTCGTCACCCCCTGCTTCATTCAAGCGAGGACTGTCTTCCTTCTGTGTGCACAATGAAGTTCTTGTGAAGAAAAACTTTGCAGTGTGCAAAACAGCCTACCTTCTGTTGTACCTGCTTGTCTCCGCAAAGAAGTTCTACACACTTCACACGACGAGCCGACAGCTGGACATCTCGGGTTTACTCGAACCCTCGGACGCATTCAAGACAAGTATTGCTGGCCCCCACTATCTGCCGATGTCGCATATTATGTGAAACCAGCCGAGATTGTCAGCGACGCAAAACCGCTCCCACACGGACAGCAGGATTTCTGAACCCCATTTAACCTCCCTCAAGTCCCTTTGAGCAGATCGGCATGGACTTGCTTAGCCCCCTTCCGACGTCAACGTATGGAAAAAAGTGTATCATCAGAGCGACCGACTACCTGACCCGCTGCACCGAGGCGAAAGCATTATCGAACGGAACAGCACCGAAGTCGCCAAATTTTTCGTGGAGTGCATTCTTCTTCGACACTGTGCCCCCGATGTGCTCATCACGGACAGAGGAGCAGCATTCACTGCGGAACTAACGCAAGCCATCCTGCGTTACAGCCAAACCAGCCAACAGAAGAAAACTGCATACCATCCGCATACCAACGGACTGACCGAGCGCCTGTACAAAACCATCGCCGGTATGCTCGCCATGTATGTCGATGCCGAACACAAAACCTGGGATGGCATCCTGCCTTACGTCGTCTTCGCCTACAACACCGCAGTGCAAGAAAACATTCAGATGACGCCTCTTAGGCTTGTCGATGGCAGGGAGGCCACGACCACGTTAGACGCCATGCTTCCCAACGTTACAGAAGAGAATGTCGACGTTTTCGCATACTTTCAACACCCAGAAGAAGCTCGAAGTCTTGCCCGATTACGGATCAAAGATCAGCAGCGGTCCGACGCCAGACGCTACAACCTTCGAAGACGCAACGCGGAATACAAGCCAGGAGACCAAGTCTGAGTTTGGATGCCCATTCGCCGCCGTGGATTCAGTGGAAAGCTCTAGCGCTGCTATTTCGGCCCGTACAAGGTTCTTCGTCGGCTAGATGAATTGGATTATGAAGTCATCCCTGACGCAATGACTGCATCCCAGCGACGCCGCGTACGACCAGAAGTAGTCCATGTAGTCCATCTGAAGCCGTATTCTGCGCGCTAAAGGGCGCTTCATTCCCATATTCTATTTTTACAAGATTCGTTTTATCTCTTACTAGTCGCAATATTTGTTTTAATGCATCAGGTCGATGCTTCTTTGAGAGGGGAGTAATGCCGCGAACATTTGCAGTGTTTGTTCATTATTAAAATCTGCCGCCACACAACTTTATCGCTTTGTTTGCGATGCAAGACGCGACTAGATTTATCTCGATTCATCGCAGCCTGGCAGCGCTGATTCTACGTTGTTCCGGAATGTTCTGGTAACTTTGCACGCTTTGTCTCGAAAGTTCACTATCAGCTTTAAATTGAGCACGGCCGACAGCGGCGGGCATTCTGTTCGATGACCGCCTAGCACGCTTGTCGCTTCGCCCCCGACGGTTGATTCAGTCCACTTTGGGAACTAGTCAGACCAATAGACAGTTTTCTTTTAGAAGACCTTTTGTCCGTCTTCATCGCTACTTCGACTGCCGTCACTACTACGTGGCATGATTCACAGACGGCGACATATTACTAGCGTTAATAAACACAAAGGACAGAGAGCAGAAACACACAGGACAGACGCTAGACTTCAACTGCCGTTTATTACACACGCATGAGAAGATATACTATGCGGTTCTGCGCATAGTATATCAAAAGCACCAACTAGCCCAACTTAATTCTTTAATAATACTACGTGGCAATACCAGGGCTGTCTATGATGCGGGCAGCATGCCCCCTAAAGCATTTCGAAAGCCAAGTCTCAAATAAAGTCACATGTTTCTCCTTGCAGGCTTTATTAGCTATATTTCCTAGCGGTCAGTAACTGTTAAAAAATAGGGGCACTCGATTCTGTGGTTGAAACTGCCGCACAAAACATTTGCTGACTCCCCTGTGCTAGAGCTTGTGGCCTAGAAGCCAGTGCGGTTTCTCATCTTTAAAGTAATGGCAATTATCAAGGTTCACGGAAGAATTTCGGCAGAAGCGCTCTTTGCTCTTCATCAGAATAAATCATCCTCTTTTAAAAGTCAAGATTCCTTTATCGCTGAAACAGGGCCCAGTTACAAAATTACAGGCTTCGTTCCAAGTCCGTCGTACTCAGCTTCTAGTGGAGACTCACGTAATAAGGGTGCCTGACAAGGACTCTCCACCCTGACGACACGCACGCACCAGCGCACTGCGCTTGGTCGAATACTGGCTTCTGGCTTCGCTCTTAAGAGCGCAAGCACTGCGGTTTTGATGTCTTCGTCCAGAACATGCTCGGTAGGCCTTCTTAGTGACGTTACAGGAAATCAAGAAGAAAATTTGGCAAAAGTTCGCACAAAATATGTCTCCCTTGGAAGGCGGTGCCGCACGTGTTAGGAAGAAGTGGAATGAAACTGTCAGGCGCTGGTTCTTCTCTATTATTGCATATGCCACATCCATGTCAACTTTTTCTTCGTTGGATAACCTCTCTTTGCCCTGCAACGGGACACCGAAGTCGATGCGGTGTCACGGCAGAAATGAGAACTCCAGCTTTGCTTTTTGCCGCTTCCCAAACATCAGCGGCCCGCACTCGCTTTCAGGGCGGATTGCAGGCGCAATGACAGCTGCGCGCATTGCTCACTGATGCGGCGGCAATCTCCAAGGCCACGCAGCGAAGCGAAACTGCCATTAATATCACCCTCTATGTTTTCCAAAAAAAAACCTATTTTCAAAAACCTGCTTTTTAGGGTTGAGATTCCCCGAGAAAAGGTGGGCTCGGTGGCTGTGCCACAACACTGCCAGCTAACCCTATGGGTTTGGCCATGCTGGTGGTCCTCGCCGCAGTCACTTGCATGTTGCCCGCTCTGCTGATTTCGCACTGGGGTGTGCCTTCGAGGCATGCGCCGGAGTGGAAAAAAAGCGAATTGGACATCGGCTTCGTGACTGTCATCGCCGCTGCAACACGTGCGCAAGCACCATACGTGAATGCCTGGGAACTCGACCGACGTTGGGCAGCCTAAGCGACAGGAACAGCAATCTACCGGCAGGAGTTGAGTTGAGTGGTTGTAAACTACCGGTGGGATTAGCCTTGCAGTTGCTGCCGGCAATTGCTCCACCGTAGCGACACTTAAATAGAAATCACAGAAACACTGTCCGCAAAAACCCAAATAGACACTCCTGAGGTCACCATGTGGAGGCCAAATCCGTGTCCTGCAGGTAAAGTAGAAGAAGGCGAGAAGCATCCCTTCTACTCGACTGGCTCCCGCGCGGGAAAACAATGTCCTGAAGAGAACTGTGAGGAACTCCTGCCTTCTTGAGGGATCCGAATAAGACAGCCCGTTCCGCGTTGTACAAAGTACAGCACAAGAGGTAATGTTCTATGTCACCACACACACCACACGTTGAACGCAATGGTGACAACGCTAGGCCAGTCTTATACATCCACTCCGGCGTACGAGCAGAATCCGTGCGAACGCGGTGCAGCAAAGTGGCTTGGTGCCTTTTGAGACCCTTGGTCACACATGGCTGATGAGGAGAGCTCCACAAAGAACTGAAGTGGCACAACATCACATCTCTGAACATTTGCTTGACTTCATGAGGGACTCCATGTAGTAGAATCCCGAAGAGAGCTGTATGGGCGAGGTTGTCTGCTATCTCGTTGCCTAAGACACCTATGTGCGAGGGCACCCATTGAAAACGTATAGAGAAGCCTTTGCTATGTAGATTCTGCACCAAACGTAGGGATCTAAGACTCAAGGCATCAGTGTGGAACCCGTACTCTAACCTTTGAAGGGCAGATTTTGAATCCGTAATTATGACAGTAGGTTGAGGCGTACAACACCGTATCTTCTTTAGAGCTGCCTGAATGGCAACGCTTTCGGCCATTGTGGAGGACACGACTTTAGTAAAACGAACAGACCAATCATACTTCAAAGACGGAATATGAAAAGCAGCTGCACTAGATCCTCTGACCTTGTCCACAGAGCCGTGTGTAAAAATTTGAAAATGACTGGCATATTCGGTCTCAAGATGTTCCAGTACGAGCGAACGCATTGCCGCTAAAGGAGAATTCCGCTTAGCGCGAACGTGGGGAATTGTCAAGGAACAATCGAGGCTCGGAAAGGACCAAGGTGGCTTCAACGTCTTAGGTCGATCTCGAAGGTCGAGACCCAGAGAACGAAGAGTATTTAAAGCCAAGTACGCCCGGGACTCAGATCTCTTTCGAAGGCGCTGTAGAAGCGCTCTCCCAGCAACAGTCTCTCTGAGGCGGCCAATTTGCAGCAAAAGTCTTTGTGAAGCGGCTAGCCGAAGAGGTTTCGATTGAGACTCATACAATACTGCATTGTTTGGAGCAGCCTGCGGAACGCCGATAGCCCTCCTTAGTCCCATTCTGTGCAAAACCTCAAGGCGTTCCAGCTGCGATACCGAGGGAGAAATTACAGGGAGCTGGTACATTATGCGACTTGTCACCAGGGCATCGTGAAGCCTGATCATTGAAGCAGGATGGTTTCCCCATTGCTCGCTAGCAACTCTACGAAGCAGTATACAAAAGGACAGCCACCTTCAGCAACACCCTGTGGGCTCGGTGGCTGTGGCACAACACAGCCAGCTAACCCTATGGTTTTCGCCATGCAGGTTAGTAAAACAGAATCCCTTTCTAAAAAATCTAGCAATTACGCCTTGATACAGCCACCGAGCCCCGAGATGTGCCTTGCCATTGTGACTGAATGCGTATCTGTGATTCGTTCATTGCTGTTATTATCGGAGGACATTGAAACCGACCCCGGCCCTAAGGATAATGCCGCAATAATAAGTTAACTACAGAAAATAAATGCCGGTCAGGACACTCTAATAGTGGAGATGCAGGATTTGAAGCACCAAATCCTTGCTACAGATAAGAAACTACTTGATCTGTCAGCTCGAAAACCTAATGACTCTGTAAACAGAATTCACAGCGTCATAGGTGATACAGCTCAAAACACCCAGCTCATATGCAGTTTAAAAAATCGTATTGATGATTTAGAAAACCGATGCCGACGAAAAAACCTAATATTTGGCGGCTCTCGCAATACAAACCCATCTGAAACCTCTGCGCAATCGGAACAACTAATCGTTGATCAATGCAATATCCTTTTAAACATAAATTTAGACACAAAAGAAATTGAACGCGCTCATCGCATCAGTCGCCACTCTGACAGCACAGACCGTCCAATCATCGTAAAGCTCACATACCATAAAACCAAAATGCTTATCTTGGCTAACGGGCGCAAGTTGAAGGGTACCAATATTATTATCAGTGAAGATTTTTCAAGGCCTGTTAGAACTGCTCGCATGCACCTCGTTGAGTTTGCAAAAAACAAAAAGTAGCTTTCGCCCTTCCCTTCAAAACCCTCTTCATTGGCCCCACCCAAGCGCCATTATTAAGATGCATCATCAGAAACAGTCAAAAAAATCTCGTAGTCATCATCTCGTGATACCAGAGTAAGAAACTGTTCCCATCCAACGCCTCAGCACAAGCTTTCTTTTTCCGTTATCTTTACTAACATTCGTAGCTCTCTTCCGAAACGCGATACCGTATTCAACCTCATGTCATCATCCGATAGTAACCTGCTCATCCTAAAAGAAACTTGGTTGACCAACGATGTCAGCGACCATGAAATACAGACAGACGTTCACGGTTTTGACATTTATCGCAAAGATCGTAAAGGAACACGAGGTGGGGGTGTTTTATAGGAGCAAGCCAACAGTGGTCATGTACGCCAATTAAACTTGCCTCAAATCAGGAAATTCTTTGGCTTCTCATTCGAGCCTCACCCCAAACAGTACTGCTTGGCGTCTGTTACCGCCCTCAAAACAGTAATCCTGATTTCTGCACAAAATAAATCAAATTCTGTGTGACGTTTCTACCTCACACCCTAACGCATATATTCTATTATTCGGTGACTTCAACTTTCCAACCGTTCATTGGTGTACCCAAACGGCTGCTAACACTGAATCAAATTATCTTCTTGACGTGTGCCTTAATTTTAACCTTACGCAGCTCATTACAGAGCTGACACGTGTAGAAAAAAACTCCGCCAGTATTCTCGACCTGATACTAACTATCTTGAAAGCCTAACGTCTGTTTGTTTCCTACCAGAGATCAGTGATCACAAGGTAATCCATGCCACATTTTCCTTCGCTCCAACGCCACGTGTCACTCACGAAAATGCTATTGCTATGTACGACAAAAGGAACTATGAGGCCATAGATAATGAACTAACTACCTTTCTTCTATCCTTTGAAGCATCATTTCATAACAGATCTGAAGACAACTGGCTTATCTTTAAAACCAAGGTACATGAACTAACAAACAAATTCATTCCAAAAACCACTTTTCATGAAAATGGCCACAAACCATGATTTACAAGGTTCATAAAAGGAATAGAAAATAAGAAAAAAAGACTTCTCCGCGCTGCCAAACATATTTATTTATTTATTCAAGTTACCCCTAAAGGCCCTCCAGAAGAGGGTATTACATAGGGGGGTATTACATATGCCGAGCACTTCAGCATAGAATAAATACTACGCAGCCAAAAAAGCTTATCTAGCAGCTATCCGCGACGCAAAGCACTTTTTTTCCGAAATGATTTGCCTAACATCCTACGTCACAGCCCAGAAAAATTTTGGAAAAAAATACACCCCCAATAGCCCCGTGAAGTTATTCTCACTAACGAATGCGATGAGATAATCGCAGATGCTAACAGTGCTGCCATGTTCAATCATGCATTTTCATCTGTATTTACGAAGGATATCGATATACTTTCTGCGTCTACCCTTCCCAGAAACAACGAATAACATGCCGGTCATAGCGTTCCCTGTTCATGGTATCGTTTCCCAAATTCAAAATATCAAACTCTCATCATCAGCCAGCATCGACGAAACCAAGTCGAAAGTGTTAAAGAATATCAAACTTATCTGTGCAAAGTTTTCGTGCCTCATATTTTCGCAGTCATTGTCTACAGGTATTTTGCCTCACGACTGGAAGGTGGGAAAGGTCGTTCTCATCTAAAATCAGGTAATAAAAAACTTCCCTTTGAATTATTGTCCCTTCTCACGAACCAGCGTGCCGTGCAAGATCATGTAACATGTCATATACTCACAAATCATGAACTTCTTAGACACTAGGAATTTCTTCCACGACACAGAACATGGATTTAGGAAAGGAGTTTCATGTGAAACACAGTTGGCAATTTTTGTACATGACCTGCATGCAAATCTTGACTATAACATCCAGACTGACGATGTATTTTTAGATTACGCTAAAGCATTCGATAAATTATCCCACCGACCCTTGCTGCTAAACTTTCCCTCCTATAATTACACCCTCATGTCTTAAGATGGCTAGAACAATTACTTACTAATCGTACTCAGTCTGCGGTAATAAACAGCCAGTCGTCTAGCCCCCTACCCGTAACATCAGGTGTCCCACAAGGATCCGTCCTGGGTCCTCTTCTTATCTTAATATACATTACAGATTTACCCTTGCATGTGTCTTCCTCAGTCCGCTTGTTTCCTGACGACTGCGCCATTTATCGTACAGTAACTAACATCCCAAACCAAAACGCTCTTCAGACTGACCTTAACAGTACAAGAATGGTGCGATCAGTGGTTAATGACTCTTGACCCTAAAAATTGTAAGCTCATGTCATTCACCCCAAGTCTTAGACCTTTTCGCTCTACTTAAACAATAGACAACCTACCAGTAGAATCTGTGCTAACATTTAAGTACCTAGGCATCACACTATCAACTAACCTATCCTGAAATGCGCACATTTCCAACATCATTTCATCGGTCAACAAAAAAAAAACTAGGTTTCCTCAAACGCCACATACGCCATGCACCAAAAGACTTGAAACTACTAACATATAAGTCATTGATGAGTCCTAAACTTGAATATGCATCCGCCATCTTGGATCCCCATCAAAACTAACTGAAGGCTAATCTCGAACGCGTTCAAAATGGCGATGTTAGATTCATTCATTCCGCATACTCATACAATATCAGTGTATCGTCTCTGAAGGCACAAATTAACTTCTCACTTCTTTCCTATCGCCGGCGCATTGCTAGCCTCTGCCTCTTTCCAAATTCTTCAACAGTTCATCGCATGAAGCACCCTACATCGTACTCCGCATGCACATATCTCAGCGTACTGGTCATCCGCTTCAAGTTGTCCGCCCACGCTCCGTACTACTGTATTCTCGGTCTCCTTGTTTGCCCGAGCAGCATCTAACTGGAACGGCCTTCCCCACCAAGCCGCAGCCATTACCTGTCCATGAAGATTACACCAAGAGTTAACGCAGCTGATGTTAGATTAGAACCTCATGTTATATCCGTAGTCCCACCCCTTAGGTAATACCCCTGAATAAAGGTATTTAAGGAAATAAACTGAACTGAACTGTATTCTCGTATAGATACTGCTTTCGGTGTCCTTAAAGATCACGTATAAAATCTACGCATGCTAGTATGTGGTACCCCGGTCTTGCGTGCAGTTTGCATTGAATATTAACTTGAGATATTCTCACATACTCAATCGCGAGCGAACTCGAAAGAATTGTCCCTTTGTTACACGGCAAACTCGATAGCCGTTCACGCATTTCATACCCCCACCACGGTGGTGCGTCGCCACAATTTTGCTAATTTTGTCAGCGTGGAAGGGATGAACTTGTAATATATAACCTGAAAAAATGACAAAAAAAGTTTTTCTTACAGTAATAATTGTACCTTCCTAAATTTATTTCGCTTTCTTAGATGAGCAGAGGTTACATTCATGCACTTTAGAGGAAACCGGGTCTGCACCTTTTATAACACTGACCACAACAGAATAAACTTAATGGCCTATGTTTTGCTGCCCAGGGCTGTTCTTTAGCCTACGAAATGAGCTGTATATTTTGGAGCTCAAAAATGTTTCATTTTGCAGTACTGTTCCTTTATTCTCCAGTTCACACAATTATTCCTGCAAAACGTGTTCTTGTGCTCTCCCTGCCGTTGTTCTACGTTCCTCAAATCATACCAATAACAATTGACATTTATAAAGTGACAATTTCGTGTGGTTGGTGATTGCTCACGAATGGAAGGACGTTGCTGTGCTATGAGACAAAGGCAACCGCGAAATATACAGGTACGGAACTGAGCTTGCCCAGTTCTTTTTTCTTGTTATCTCTCTTTAGTGATCCGAGACACCATGGCAATCTGTGTTAATTATTTTGCAGCCTTCTACTGGTGGGTGAATCATAAGACTGTGGGCCCAAAGCTCTTCGAACGGCCGGTGTCATAGGAGTACCATTAAATCACCGTGAATGTACTGTCATTGGCGTAACTGTTTTATAGTTTTTAGAAACAATTGAAGTAATTGTTTCAGACACATCTTGCAGAGCTAACAAAGCTTTGCTAATAGATATAGTGGTTTCTCATTTTTTTACCATAAGAAATTTCTCAAGTCACTTCTAAGGCTTATTGAAAACTTAAGAAAGGAATCGGTTGTCCCAACCACGGAAATTGCGCCTGACAGTCGTTTCGCACCCATTATTGTCGATATATTGATGCTTCTTTAGATGGCTTCATTCCAGATAAATCAGAGCTAAATTTCAGGTTGTAGAAATAAATTGAAACAACTGGCGGAATGGTCCGAAATATAAGTTGTGTTGTAGGTGCTTTCGAAGGGCCAACCTTCCACAGCATCATGTACAAAGTGCGTCGTATTGGCATTGGTATACAGCAGCAAGTCTTATTTGCTCAGAATATCGCGTCGCTTTTCTTTCTGGTGCCGTGCACTCGGAAAGCCTCACTTTAGTCGCAGACCCTTGTCATTGTGTTTTAGCACGCAGCAATCAATTATTCGAATACCAAAGTCGTGAACATCTCTTGCCTTGACCTTTTCTGCAGAGCCTGCCTTGAATTTAACAGCGTGGATAAATTTGTTGCTTCCAAGCTATGCCCTTTTGTTCACCGCCTAGGCATCAGAAGTGTACCCACGAATTGTATCAAGACATAAACCACTTGCTGCAGCGTCTGTGTTGCCTACGGTTAACACTTCGACGAAGCCCCGTGGCAATTAGTTGCTTTCAATAAAATTTTTATCCAGGATGAGAAAATAAGTGTACGAAAAGGTATAGAACTTTGTTTTGCAATAATTCCTTTAGTGTTCTTTGAAAAGAATCATGCATCATAGGAGCTCGAAAATGTCTGTTTTCTGATTTTGCGAAATCGCAAGTTTGATCTCCGCAAAAATGCAAACATAATTTGGTGAAGCCCGCATTTCTTTTGCTTAATTTTAAACTAAGGTTTCGGTTGGCAGCATCGCAAAACTAGTTTCTGCTTTGTGAAGTCCAAAAAGCACAAACATCGCTAAAAAAAGTAAGCATGCTAAGAAAGATGCTTACCAGGATGACAATCGGGCAAGCAGGAATAAGAATTTGAAGATTAATAATCGGTAAAGCAGGAATAAGAATTTCAAGAATAAATTTATCACCTGGTATTCGTCGGTACTTGCTGCTAGTGTCAGGTGGATGTTGGCTATCTGGAATTCTCGAATTACATAGTTTCCAAGATTATGAATTTGAAAATTTCTCAAACTAAAACAAAATACTGCAATCGCAAATTTCTCTCAGCATTACCGAAAAAGTCTTTAGTGCTTGTAAATTCTAGATCACGAATGAAGTTCTGCATTGGGTTATTTTAAATTATAATTATAAATGCTCAACGCCAAACATACTTTCCTCAGCTCCTTAAAGACCAAAACCATCGTGAATTCAACTTCGGTTTCAGTGAGTGTTGTGGATTTTTAATTAGCACAGTGGTAAAATCTCTGAAAATACTATACAAGCACGTGTTTGTTTTCAACCTTTGTTAATAGGTCTAAACACACTTGCGCTTACTTCTTTGAGTGGCTTCTATATGCCTAGCTAATTTAAAGCTGAATTGTGCCATACATCAAGGGAGTTTGAAGACAATATGACCTAGGATCAGGTTCCTAAGCCCCCAGCTTCGCAGCATTTTGATCAAGTATAGCGCCCGTAATAATAGTTAGATCAAAAGTGCGCGAAGTGATAGAGTTCTACTCTGCGCTTCTGGCAATGAGAAGCGTGTTAAGAAAGCCCCTTAATCCAAGAGAAATGAATTTTATTCAAAAACTGCTCATAAGCTTGTTGCGCCTGAGTCCTGCTACTGTGAAAGCATTGCCGGGTTGACCTAATGTTCACCACAAAGATAATTAATTTGTTGTGAGGAAGAATTGCGAACGGCAACTTGAGACGGCGACTGAAATGAATAAAAGCTCCTGCTTATTTATTTTATGCGAGAAAAACTCCGCAAAGCTGCACAAGTTTGAACGCAGCATGGTATATGTATAAAGGATGGCAGAGCTACGAGTTGAAAATATTGTTTTCATCTCCAGTTTTCCATCATGTTAACCTCAGCTGCTTAGATGCCATAACCCTAGTACACAAATA
>JARKHS020031402.1:0-32638 GCA_030143305.2 Amblyomma americanum | reverse complement strand
TTCAGCACTGTAGTGAATTAAAACGATGAAGCAGTGATTATAAAGCTGTTTTTCCATGCCTCACATTACAAATAACCACACTTTGATGGCAGAGCCATCGTTCAGCTGATGAAACCAAAAATAAAACAGCATGACAGAAAAATTCGATAATAGATTATTTAGCGGTTGTAGGCGAATAGTACTACATGGTGATTCATGCATCGTAATGTCTTCCGGATCACCGTAGAAAAGAAAACATGCAACAAAAATTAGGTTTCTACATTCCTTTCAGCTCAATAAAAATAAAAATTTAAGATAGTGCAAGCTTAAGCACCTACATCTAGTCACAATGACAACATGGTTGAAAGTTCTCTGAAGAAGTAGAAATCGCAACTAATAAAGCAAAATCACAATAAACGGTACTGTAATGAATGGCAACCTTACCAATATACTTTTGGGGAGAATATGTAACCACACACTAGCAAGCCTTCCCAGGTGGCAAAGAATCTCGTTAAGAAATGCCACAGCGTTGGAGGGCTCAAACTTTACAGATGCGATAAAACTGACAGAAATGTTGAAATTAATAAGCACGAGCACAGCGACATAAGGATATAGAGAGGATTGAACAAGCACTAAAGAATGGAAGATGCATGGAAGAGAAAATTACAGGCATGTGCAGAGGCCAAGCACACATAATAAGAGACAAGAAGGGACAATGGCATAGAAGCTGTCCAAGGATTTGTATAGTAGCCGAAATAGTTGTGTCAGTAATGAAACAGATAAAATCCCATAGAAGGAATGAAAATTTTTCTGGTAGCAAAAATAGGAATAAAAGCCTCGAAAGCAATGCAGAGGAAAAAATTGGGAGGTGAGGATGAGGTAAGTGCAAATCTGTTGAACGGTGGCAAAGATATTTTGCTTGAGAAGCTTGCCACTTTGTATATCTCAATGCCTTGCACCTCACTACCAAAAGCATGGTAGAACGCTCACATATTGCCAATAAACAAGAAAGGCAATGTCAAAGACTTGAAGAATTGCAGACCAGTTAGCTTACTGTCCATTTTTTTACCAAGATATTTATGAAAGTAATCATTAATACAATCGAGCAACATTAGACTTTAACCAGGCTTGTTTCCAGAAAGGGTATTCAACAATAAACCCTATTCATGCCATCAATGGAGTAATAAAGAAGTGTGCAGAATAAAACAAATCTTAATATGTAGCCTTCATAAACTATGAAAAAGTTTTATTCAGTTCAAGCACCAGCTACAATAGAGACATTCATAACTATGGTTCAGAAGAAGCACATGTTTATATGCTAGGAAATATCTGCACAGAATACGTAGTGACAGTAAGCAGCGTCGACATGAACTTGACAGAGTCAGGGTCTGCTTGTCTGTCGCGTGGAGATCTTGCTGTTCATAAAAATCACGATGATCATTCATTCATCTTGCCTTCACATTACATACCCTGGCCAAACCCACTCCTTTTTCTTGATTTTACCTAGGACATCATGCATTAACTCACATTTGTTTCTTAATACATGCTGCTCTCTTCCAGTTTCTTAACATCATGCCTATCATTGTCCTTTCATAGCTTGCTGCGCTTCCCTCAACTTAATTTCAAGCCTCTTCACTACCCTCCACATTCCTGCCCCATAGGTGAGTACCGGTAAGATACAGCTGTTGTACACTTTTCTCTTGAGGGATATTGGTGAACTGCCACTCATGATCTGAGAGAACCTGCCATATGCGCTCCACTCCATTCTTATTCTTCTGGTTATTTCACCTTCATGGTTTGGACCTGTGGTCCCTACCTGCCCTAAGCAGATGTATTCCGTTACCACTTCCACCATCTTGCTGCCTATCATAAACTGCTGTGCCCTTCCGAGACTACTGAACATTAACTACTTTAGATATCGTTGTTGGGCTCATTTAAGCACCAGTGGGCTGGCTATTGCTTGGGGCAGGGTGAGTTAACTCACTTGCAAGAGGTGTGGTGACTCACTAGACGTGCTTAATATAAATTGCAATAAATTCCTTTCATGCCCGGGGATGGGTTGCCGTGAAAGCAGGTGCCCACTTACCACTTGTGCCAATGAACCTATGAGGGTGCAGCACGGCTGGCGTGGCTCATAAGTAACGAGTTCCTGCACATGTGCTGTGGTTGAGCTTGCATGACCTTCCTTAGCCCAACCCTGACTCAACTCAACCCTGTCCAGTTAATGTTAACGGTGTTAAAAAAAAGTGTGAGAGAACACCAATGAGAAAGGGTACTGGGCAGTGTGACACAATCTCTTTGCTGTTATTTGCCGCTTGTTTACAAGAAGTGTTCCGAGGGCTGGACTAGGGAAGTTTGGTTTAGTTTATTGGGGTTTCGCATCCTAAAGCTACTCAGGCTATGAGGGACGCCGTAGTGAAGGGTTCCGGAAATTGCGACCACCTGGGGTTCTTCGTGCACTGACATCGCACAATACACGGGCCTCTAGAATTTCGCCTTTATAGAAATTCCGCTGTCGCGGCCGAGATCAAACCTGCGTCTTACGGGTCAGCAGCCGAGCGCCGTAAGTGCTGAGCCACCGCGGCGGGTGGACTAGGGAAATGCTTAATGTAAGAGTTAATGGAGAACGCCTAGTGGCATCTTGCTAGCAATATTGCACTGCTAAGCAATTCAGCGGAGAATGCGGAGCACACGATTAAGGACCTAAACACTCAAAGCAGTATGGTGGGCCTAAGAACTAGCAAGAAAAAAAAGAAAACAAATAACATAATAACCAATACTCTGGAAAGGGAACGACATTATTTGATAAGCAATGCTGCAATGGTTGCTAGTTGGTTTTTCATCTTTAAGGTGTTGGCGAGCTGTACGTAAATAAAAGGGTTTACAACAGAGAACAGGAAGACAGTTACCTGTCTCGTCTTCCTGCTCTCTGTCATAAGCCCTTGTGTTTGTTTAAGTACAGCGCACCAACACCTTAAAAATGTATTTGATAGGCAGTAAGGTATTGGAACTAATAAGGAAGTACATTTTCCTAGGCTAGTAGCAACCTCAGATATGGAGCATGGAATAGAAACTATCAGGAAAATAAGAATGGGTTGGACTTCATTTGGAAGGCACTTTAAAGTCTTGAACAGCATGTTACTCATATCCCTCAAAAGTCAAGTATACAGCACCTTGCAGCCTGCCAGAACTCAACTGTGGGGCTGAAATCTAAAGGCTAACAAAAAGGCTCGAAATGAAACTCAGTTCAGTGCAGTGTGCCAGAAAAAAAAAAGGATAAGGATACAGTCCCTAGAAATTGTGACTACAGCTCAGAACCAATTGAAACAAAAAATTATAACAAAGTGATCAGGCAAGATGCGTAACTGACACTTATGGGGAAAAAAAAACAATTATGCCTTTTTCCTTAGTTACTGCAATTGCACCCGACACGTTCTATGCAGCGTAATACCCTTTCTACAAACTGCAAAAAACTGAAGGAAAGACAAAAGAGGCCAAGGCCAAACTATGCAATTTTGAAGGCAAAAAGAAGAAAGAATACATGGTACACTTCTAGCCAGCAAGGGGACCATAGACAGTTTACTTGAAAGGGGTTTAATGGTTCATGTAATCAATGACAGCAGACCATGTGACCTTGCTATGAGATCATGTCATTTCATGCAGGCAATGACCATGAGATTTTGGGGGAACCTGGCAATAAAGGTCTATGAACACCTAATTTTAGTTGCATGCTTTCTTCTTTCAAATGATGAGTTAGACATTAGACTGTAGGGATCACTGTGGGGTATTTTCCGAAGACCACAAAATAATTTATAATCGAATTTGTTCTCAATGCTGTTTCGGTTTCACCAACCGAACGATGGCTGTGACGTATAGTTGGTATTTAGGTCACATGAGGTACGAAAAGAAACTGCCATATAATTGCTGATACGTAGTTTCAATTCAAAACAGTTCAGCCAGCCTGCTTCAAGACCTGGGAATGGCAATTAACAAATGACGTAAAAGTCGTTAAACAGCCCTGCCCCATCATTATGACCCGTGTTAATGTGGACAACTCGAATTATGGACAGTTTTTCGGAAGACCACAATGCACAAAATTCTTGAAGTCCATGTATTTCTGCCACGCTGATATCAACAGCAATGAGAAGAGAACCTTGACTGCCCTAACCAGATCTTACGTTTCCTGTATTCTGAGTGCAGATCACTAGCAAGAGGCAGTGCGAAAGTGGCAACGCCTCAATGATGGCCTTTCCATCTCTGGTTTCATGCTTCGCAGTGCCAAGAGGCCCCGTAAACATGCCTTATGATTTGCCACACTGTGAATTGCAGTGAAAAAAACTCTTCTGCAGCTTGCACTAGCCGCATTCAGCAGCTGTCAGCCAAGTGATCAGAGCTATGTACTAGCAGTTTGTGGGATGTGAACAGGCATAGTAGGAGGTACGTCAACCCGTCATGAACCACTAGGCGAATCAAAGATTTTGTCTTATTTCAACTTGACTGCTCACCATGCACGTACAGGAGCAGATCGACCTTAATCATAAGGTGTTTTTTCTTAACTCTTTTTTCTTTACTCGCAAATCATTATTATGGATGACTCGCTTTCTGGACAGTTTTGCCAGGGTACCAAAGCATCCGTATTAACGAGGCATGACTGCACTGCCGTTTTTTTTGTGTGTCATGTGACCTAAGCACCAACCACATGTCACAGCCATCGTTCAAGTAATGAAACAGAAAATGGATCAAAAAGAAATCCAATTATAAATTATTTAGCTGTCGCAGGCGAATACCACTAGGTGATCCACATATACTATTTCTAATGCGTCCTTTGACACATGAAAGCATGCAAGCAAAAATGTTGCGTCTCTTCTCTTTAGTGAATAAGTTTGCGAACAAGTTTCGAATTAGTGCCGAGTTTAATCAATTTATTTTCATTAGTTATTTTTTAACTGCCTTTCCAGTTTGAAGATCGTGGGGCAGTATTACAAAAAACTTTAAACTGAAAAGGAAATAAAAAACGAACTAATGAAGAGAGGCTGATTAAACTTCACAGACTGCAGTGGTGCATCGTCTGTCCCAAGTGGTAAAAATATAGATGCTGTGCACCCCAATATACAGCAGATATTCATGCCCAAAATAACCAAATTTCGCTACATTTAAAAGGCTGTCGATCAAATACAACTCAACGAATGCACATCCTGAGACCATATGATACTAGATAAACATCCACCCTATATGTAGGCCAAGCAAAGCTGTCTCAAGTGAAGTAGTCTCTTTACTCTGAAGTAGGTCATGTCAATGAAACTACCGATTTCATCATCTGCAATACCACCTCGTGTGCAGCTGATAATCCAGCTACAGTATAGTGGTGTGCACTAATGATTGACAGAGTGCGCATTAGCTTTCGAATAATGCCTAGAATGTGCTGTTTGAGCAAAAAAATGTGCAGAATGCTTGCGCGAACGCAGCCTAAAATGGAGCATTCACTCAGCCAGAGTCGGACCCTATCTTAATCCCGTAAAAAAAAAAAAAATTGGCCATGCCAGTTTTACGTATAAATTGTGACTAAGCCTTGTTGCATGGTCCTTAGAAATTTTTTGAGCTCCCAGAAAGAACTTGCCCACGACATTTTCTGGCTGAATTGTAGAGAATAACTGAGCAAGCGTGGTGTAAGCCTGTTCCTCCCTGGCACTACATAGTTGCCTGACCAAGACTGGGTGAAAATTGGCCACTTATAAAGGCCAGCTGTGAGTGCCGTGGTTGTGTTCCTGTGTGGTGATGTCAGCGGCTGGCAAGGTGCAACCACATCTGTGAACTATGGAAGCATATCGCAGGCAGCTGTACAGCTAGCCAAATCTTTAGCTAGCGTGTGCGACGACCACTTTTTCTGCGTTCTGCAACGAAGCAAATTTGCGGAAAGCTCAATCT
This sequence comes from Amblyomma americanum, assembly GCA_030143305.2. Taxonomy (NCBI): domain Eukaryota; kingdom Metazoa; phylum Arthropoda; class Arachnida; order Ixodida; family Ixodidae; genus Amblyomma; species Amblyomma americanum. Next base: position 26,734 of record JARKHS020031402.1, on the reverse strand, counting down.
TAAGCACGGGCTTGGTGAGCCTGTGCTTAGATTTGATATTTTTGCAAGTCTGCTCCATCATAAGATGCACGTGCACGGAAAGCACAGCCATCGCGCAAGCCACCTAAAGATTTGGCTGGCTGTGCACTAACACGCAGAGCTCATCTTGCACAGTGAAACATGGCAGAGGTGCAAAATGTCACTTAAAACCCCAACAAATGTGTTGTGGCTGTTTCATAGGCTGCAGACCCAATTAGTGCCAAAATCCAACTGCAACTTCATTCCTGAATGATTGATTCATATCAATTTTGAATTGATAGACTGCTCAAATTTCTTGTGACCAATCAACGTCCTCCCCAATGACTTATTTTTCTTTCTCTCAGTTGTTGTTTCTCATTTAAATATGTTGTCTGTGCTCTGCTACACAATTCCAATTTGAAATTTTTGTTGGCTCCTTCAGTGCTCACATACAATACTCATTACTGTCTGCATGCATTTGGCATGCTTTACGATGACACGTCACTCTGCCAAATGAGCTCCACCCCACTTTTATTCTAGTTGTTTCGCTCTCGTGATCCGGATCAGCGGTCACTACCTGCCCTAAGGAGACCTTTACCATTTCCAGTGCCTCACTAGCAGTTGTAAACTGCTGTTCCCTTGCGAGACTGTTAACTGAACATTACTTTGGTTTTCTGCATGTTAATTTTTAGGCCTATCCTTCTCCTCTGTCTAAGTCATCCTGTTCCAATGCCACTCTAATTCTACTCCCTTCTAATTATATTCCAATTCTATTGTAGTTATACTCTATCCCTTTGTACTTTGTGCAGTTGCAAGTAATAGTACCGACTATTACTGATTAACAATTCGTATATTCCCACCTTCAATGACGTCGCACCGGTTCGACCAATCTGGAGTTTTGCATCGCCGCCACATACTTTTCGGGCGACACCAGGTTTTTGTGCCGATGAGCCATCTAAGGCTTTTGCATTAATAAATAAGTAATGATGTAATACATGATCCAAACCTAGCTACGAAGCTTTCAACATTTCATCTTGAGGCTAACGTGCAATTATACTTTATGGACACACTGGATACCCAATGTAATCAGGTGCCATATACTAAACAAAATGGAAAACATTTGTGGGAAATTTTAGTGCAAGACAAAGAAGTGTCACTTTTTAAGCAGAAATTCAGTTCATGTTTTCAAAAAAGCTAAACAGCATCTCCTATTGCCTGCCTACAAGGCAATAATTTCTTTATGCATTTGTTTCCATTTCGATGTTAATGTTCAATGCATTGCATTGCTGTAGTCGTTTTAATTATTGGTTATTTATTTATTTATTTATTTATTTATTTATTTATTTGTTTACGAGTAATGCAGGTAGCTAGTCCTGCCCAAACAGGGAGAGCATTACAGTGCATCAATAACAAGCATTTGAATTTGTTCACATTTGAGCATTCAACAATACAGGAAGGGAGAGAGAGTTCCACTGCTCAACTGGGCCGGTTAAAAACGATTGCTGAATAACTGCTGTCCTGGCAAAGTAGGGCTGTATTATTATGGCATGATTTAACCCCGTGGACTTAAGTGGTGGTGAAAAAACACATTCATCACGTGGTAAGCCAGTTTTGTTATAATTAGGGGTTGGACTTTCTGGTTTAGACCAGAAAAAGAAAAACGATAAAAGTAAACCGAATTAAGTTTTCAGAATTCAGTTTTAACCGAAAAGGGTCGGTACTGTTGGTGTGCAAGCCGTGGCTGCTGAGCACGAGTTACGCTAAGTTACCCTACGAGCTGAAAATTAACTAAGTAGGGAAGCCACGGGCGTGATGCGACTGTGGTATTACCGGATAAGTGGCGTAGTTGTGCGATATGAGGTATTGCTCCTCTCGGTTAAACGCCTCTGCAGATCTGGAAGAACCGCCTCCTTGCCACCTGCTAACTAAGCACTGCTTGTTCTCCATCATCACCCACTTGGGTTTGTTAAGTAAATAATAAATAGTAATAAATATATACGGTTTTAATTCATAGAACATACAGTTTGTATCCAGCTTGTATCCAGTATGTTTACCAACTGTCTGCAGGACACTGACATGAAACCGTGCACGGGCGTCATGAAAAAGTATCATTTCTGGCTACTGCGATGATTGAGTGGCAGCTCCATCAACACACAGACCACGTGATGTCTTGCCTTCTCACTCAACCCAGCATGACAACCCAATGGTAACATGTCAACCTAGTTCTTGGAAGTAAACTTGTGTTTTTCTATGCCGGCTATCTCGTCTAACTTGCGTTTGATGATGATAGCAATTTCTTGTACAAGCGCAGCTTCAAGTACTACCATTTCTATGTTACTTACTGGTAAACAAACTGTTCATTCTGTCAAAAATATCGAGATTGACTCGAAGTAACTTTTTACCAAACAGGATTGCCAAGTTAAATCAGCGAAAAAAGTCAGTACTTCATTTGTCGAAAATAATATTCGCCAGAAAAAACCGAAACTTGCGTCCGCCGAAAATTCAAAAACTAAAAACCAAAAAGCCCAACCTCTAGTTATGATACATTAAATAAAGAAACTTTAGTCTGGCATCCTGCCACCGAACATGCAAGGGTTCTCATCTTAGCTGTTTAACATGTTAGTGATGGAGGTGGACATTCGATAATTGGATAAAACAAATCTGGCAGCGAGATGCTGAATGCGCTCCACTCCTGCAATGCATTCGGTGTAGTAAGGGTCCCACACAATACATCCATACCCTAGAACTAAGCAAACTAGCCTTTACTTGGATCTTCAATTTTTTTGTTTACTGTTTGCTTATATTTACAGACTTACTTTTTCTTTACTCGCGGTAGGAATTAAGACCCCAGCAGGTTTCGCTTTGGGACCTCTTGATGAAAACAAGTTGCGAACAGCCTTTCATCAGTATTATAACAGAATTAACTGCCTCCATGATTGACAGATGCAAACTTGAGCCTTTTTTCTCCCTCTTTCAAGCTGTTTACCAAGCGCATTGGGCCCACCGTGAACGGAAACAGCACCAAGTCAATTCTTTGACAGCGCAGCTAGGGCAATTTTTTTTTTATATTGAACAATGCTGCAGCTGCAACAAGCTCCGACGTGACCACTCCATTGCACACTACAGTGGACCAACACCTGTTTTGCAGACACCATGGAAACTCTTTACTAATGGCTGTAATAGATCTAATGAAAGCACACTGCTTTGAGTCTGACCAAGTGCCAAGGAAGGATCTAGAAGGAAATTAACTGCAGAGAGAAGCTGTGTGGCTGGAAGGCATCCAGAATGCTTATGTGCGGCAGCTAAGAGTGCGTGCACAGCCCGGGAGGAATTGCGGCAGTTGGGTTCAAGCTCGTTCTAGCAAAACCCCGAGGAACGAATATGCTACACCGAGTATAATTAATTGGATTGGCTGCCACGCACCTGGAACCTGGCCTGGATGGTCTCCAGCTGCTGCTTGGTGATCTTGGTCTGGCGGCGCGTCATGTCCGTCGGCTGCTTGGCGTTGAACGGGTAGGCCACGCAGCGCAGCACGAACACGTACAGCTGGAGACGCTTCTTGCGCTGCTCTTCCTCGCGCTCGGCCTCGTCCTTCTCGCTCACCAGCGACGGACTCGGGCTCGAGGGCCGCGCGAGGCTGTTGGAGCGCGACGGCGTCGCCGAGCAGTCGGCCGGCACGGCGGCCGCCGGCGACAGGCTGCGGGTGGCGCTCACGCTGCGCGGCAGCTCCAGCGACGAGCCCGTCACCGAGGCCGCCGACGCCGTCGCCTCCGACACCTCGTCCTCGACCGGCTCGGTGTCGCTGCCGCCCTCGTCCTCCGACGACGACGGCTCGAGCATCCCGCTGCCGGGGTGGGCTTCGCCGCAGTGGCCGGGCCCGCGGTGGAAGCGCGCTTCGCAGGGGCCTCGGACTCACGTCGCCCGCCGCGTCATCGCCGCCACCGCACTAGGCTTAGCGGCGTTTATTTTCGCCCCTCGTTCGCGGCTCAGTAGCCGTCAGCGGCACCCTCGACGGGCCTTTACCTCGCCACGGCCATGCCGCCTCGGTGGTGCGTCGGCTCTGGGGCCAGCTCTCTCCTTTGCCCCCTTTCTGCCCGACTTCCTTCCGTTTATTTATTTAAGTTTTTCTCCCCCGAGGCGCCCGTTCCTGCATCGACGAGTCCGCCGCACGCCAACGACGTCGCGCGCAGACGCGCGGATCGGCGCATGCGCCGCTGGTGCGCTTTCTGGGTCGCCCGTGCAGCCCGTGCGTCAGAGGCCTTCCCGGTGTATTTATGGCAAGATTGGTGCTCGCGCGCACGAGCAAAAATGCACGCGCCACTACTGCCGCGCACACGCGCCCCAAGCTGACGGACGCCGTCAGCCCGCGCTGGGATCGAGAGCTACGCGACCGGCGACGTACGCGTCGAGCAACTGAATGGGACGCCAGGCGCAACGAGCTCCTCGCGTTTGCGCCTCACAATGCACGCTGGCTCCTTACTTTTTCAAGCAGCAGACAGACACTCTCATCGCAGAACGACGAATGCACCAAGGCTCAGCGATAAGCCCGAATGGTCGCGTGCCCCACTTTCACTTTCGCTGCCAACCATGGCATATCGACACACATCTACGCGAACATTCTGCCATAAAAACGTAACGTTAATAAAAACAAACTGTAGTGCAATGTTGCCAGGAGTAGCGCGCCATTTCGCGCCTCCTTGAGCAGAGCCGTAGGCTGAGCATTACTGTAGCCTGGTAACCAGTGATGTTTTTCATCTTTCATTAAGAAACAAACAAAAGTGTTCGTAAACTATCAATCGCCGACAGACACTACAGCAGGTGACTGCAACTTGACACTCTCCTCCATAGTTTTCGTAACACAGCATTATTGATGTTAGTCTCCACTTCGGGTACTTCGGGTTCGAAAGAGTGATGCGCAAGTCGCAAGCGCACGAATTTACAGAATGTTCCCGTTAAAAACTGGAGACATGAGAAGCAATATTGGTTAGAGGATAATGCGAAGTATAGCGCACTATATCAGTACATAATCTAGTGCCAAGTAGAAAACCCGATTTGACTACAACGACATTAAAATAGACATCTAATTTTTGGTTGCGTGTTTTCTCCTTTGTGGTGATGCATAAAATATTAGTATACATGAATAACTGTGTTTTTCGTATACGGCCATTGTATATATTACAACTGAATTCCATTGTTTAATGTTTTGGTTTCAGTTTTGCTGTTGCAATGCTCAAGGCAGCCTGTTTCAAATACCGGAACGACAATAATTGAATAATTATAATTGGTTTTGGGGGGGAAAGGAAATGGCGCAGTATCTGTTTCATATATCGTTGGACACCTGAACCGCGCCGTAAGGGAAGGGATAAAGGAGGGAGTGAAAGAAGAAAGGAAGAAGAGGTGCCGTAGTGGAGGGCTCCGGAATAATTTCGACCACCTGGGGATCTTTAACGTGCACTGACATCGCACAGCACATGGGCGCCTTAGCGTTTTTCCTCCATAAAAACGCAGCCGCCGCGGTCGGGTTCGAGCCGGGAACACCGGATCAGTAGTCGAGCGCCCTAACCACTGAGCCACCGCGGCGGGGCGACAATAATTGAAGAAAAAGCGATTTTATTGCAATTATTTATGCTTCACGTAACCTATACGTACCTCATAGAGTAATATTCTTACTATTAACTAGAGGGAAAGCTGCCGCCCCGCCTATGGGAGTTTACATAGACCTTCCTCGAGACCACCTGACCAGGCCGGGCGCTCTAAGCATCATGGGCGGAGAACTACTGACTGCAAAACTGCAACGCTTGGCTAAAAAAACATGAAAAAGCAAACGTTCTTTGATAATCAATAATGCCCTCGAGTTTGATACCCTTTCCATTTCATGCTTAACATGCGCATTTTAAAAAAATATGTTGTCGACTTCAACATTTTAAAAGGTTATTCCACAGCATTTCAGAAAAAAACCTTTTATTGAGGTCATGTGCTGTTGCGTTTTCGCTACTATGGCTTTTGCACACTACTTTTACGTAGAAGTCTGCGCGCGGAGCGCGCTGTGGATACGGAATGGGATATCTCAGTAAAGCCACAAAGCCACACTGCGTTCTGAAAAAATCCTACTGTCCCACATCATCGCCCTCATCATCGAGCTCATCGCCCCACGATGCTTTGCGCGCACATGCTGTAGCTTTCTCTGTAGTTAATACATGGAGGAAGAAAAACTTTTCCTTCCTCCATGAGTTAACACAATGCCTCCTGAAGAACATGCCTGAAGCGTCAGGGGTTTTTCTGACTGCCGTAGAGCGCACGTCAGCCGTCAGCCGGCGCTCTCAGATAACCTTCTAGCAGACGACACGCAGGCGGCACAGAATTTTCTTGTGACTGCTGTTACGGCAAGAAGTATGCCTTCTGGTGCGCTGTTTCTTATAATATTTGTTTGGTGTGTGGGGTGTTACCGTTTGACAAGTGACACGTCGATGACTGCAGTCGCTGGAGGGAGTAGTGAGTGAAACTGCATTGCTGTTGCGTTCCGTTTTGAATGTCCAGTCAGCGAAACAAGAAGCCTGGCGTTTCGTTCCATGAAATTCCTGCCGACTTAGAACTGCGGGAAAGACGACTCAAGGTAATTCAAAGAAAAAACTGGCAGGCAAACACTACATCAAATTATTCTGCAGTTCGCAGCTTGCATTTCCAGCCAAGGAAATGCTACTGCAGTAGACAGTTTGACCAAGACAGGGGTGGACTCTTTTAACTGACGTCAGCGCTCCTAAGAGTGTTACAGGGCCTCAAGAAGCTCGTCGATATTGTCACGTAGTGGTGACGGCAGTCGAAGCAGCGATGAAGACGGACGAAAGGATCTTCTAAAAGAACTGTTTATTGGGCTGACTTGCACCCAAAATGGACTGAATCACTCGTCGGCGGCGAAGCGACAAGCGTGCTCGGCGGTCGTCGAACAGAATGCCCGCCGCTGTCGGCCGTGCTCAATTTAAAGCTGATAGCGAACATTCGAGATAAAGGGCGCAAAGTTACTAGGACATTCCGGAACAACGTAGAATCAGCTTTGCCTGGCTGCGATCAATCGAGATAAATCTAGTCGCGTCTTGCGTCGCAAACAAAGCGATAAGGTGGTGTCGCGGCAGATTTGAAAAACGAATAAACACAGCAAATATTCGCGGCATTACTCCCCTCTCAAAGAAGCATCGACCCGATGCATTAAAACAAATAATGCGACTAGTATGGAAAAAAAATCGGATCTTGCGAAAATAGAGCATGGAAATGCAGCGGCCTTTAGCGCGCATAATACGGCTTCAGACGGACTACATGGACAACTTCTGGTCGTACGCGGCGTCGCTGGGATGCAGTCATTGCGTCAGGGATGACTTCATAATCCAGTTCACCCAGCCGACGAAGAACCTTGTACGGGCCGAAATAGCGGCGCAAAAGCTTTTCACTCAATCCACGGCGGCGAATGGGCGTCCACACCCAGACTTGGTCTCCTGGCTTGTATTCCGCGTTGCGTCTTCGTAGGTTGTAGCGTCTGGCGTCGGACCGCTGCTGATCTTTGATCCGTAATCGGGCAAGCCTTCGAGCTTCTTCTGCGCGTTGAAGGTAGGCGGCAACGTCGACGTTCTCTTCTTCTGTAACGTTGGGCAGCATGGCGTCTAGCGTGGTCGTGGCATCCCTGCCATGGACGAGCCTAAAAGGCGTCATCTGGGTGGTCTCCTGCACTGCGGTGTTGTAGGCGAAGACGACGTAAGGCAGGATGACATCCCAGGTTTTATGTTCGGCATCGACATACATAGCGAGCATATCGGCGATGGTTTTGTTCAGGCGCTCGGTCAGTCCGTTGGTCTGCGGATGGTATGCAGTTGTCCTCCGGTGGCTGGTTTGGCTGTAGCGCAGGATGGCTTGCGTGAGATCCGCCGTAAATGCTGTTCCTCTGTCCGTGATGAGCACATCGGGGGCGCCGTGTCGAAGAAGAATGCACTCCACGAAAAATTTGGCCACTTCTGCTGCTGTTCCGTTCGGTAGGGCTTTCGCCTCGGCGTAGCGGGTCAGGTAGTCGGTCGCTATGATGATCCACTTATTTCCAGATGTTGACGCTGGAAAAGGGCCAAGCAAGTCCATGCCAATCTGCTGAAAGGGTCTTGAGGGAGGTTCAATGGGGTTCAGAAATCCTGCTGGTCGTGTGGGAGGAGTCTTTCGTCGCTGACAATCTCGGCATGTTTTCACATAGTATGCGACATCGGCAGACAGTCGGGGCCAGTAATACTTGTCTTGAATGCGGCGGAGGGTGCGAGTAAACCCGAGATGTCCAGCTGTCGGCTCGTCGTGTGAAGCCTGTAGAACTTCTTCGCGGAGACAAGTAGGTACAACAAGGAGGTAGGCTGTTTTGTTCGCTGTAAAGTTCTTCTTCACAAGGACCTCATTCTGCACACAGAAAGAAGACAGTCCTCGCTTGAATGAAGCGGGGGGTGAAGAAACCTTGCCTTCCAGGTACTCGATGAGGCCTTTTAGGTTGGGGTCCGAGCGTTGCTGCTGAGCAAAAGAGCTTGCGCTGATGGGTCCCAGGAAGGCGTCCTCATCGTCGTCCAGCGGCGGTGCATCTACAGGGGCTCGTGAGAGGCAATCGGCGTCAGTGTGCTTGCGTCCGGACTTGTAAACGACGGTGACGTCAAACTCCAGGAGACGCAGACTCCATCGAGCGAGTCGGCCAGAGGGATTTTTCAAATTGGCAAGCCAGCAGAGCGCGTGGTGGTCGCTGACCACCTTGAACGGCCGTCCGTAGAGGTAGGGGCGGAATTTCGACGTAGCCCAGATGATGGCAAGGCACTCCTTCTCAGTGGTCGAATAGTTAGCCTCGGCCTTAGAAAGGGAACGGCTAGCGTATGCGATGACCTTCTCCAGCCCGTCACTTTTTTGAACGAGAACGGCGCCTAGTCCCACGCTGCTTGCGTCGGTATGAACTTCAGTATCGGCGTTTTCATCAAAATGCGCAAGGATCGGTGGGGACTGTAAACGACGCTGAAGTTCTTTGAAGGCTTCTGCTTGCGGCGCTTCCCATTTAAACGGCACGTCTGCCTTCGTCAGTTGGGTCAGGGGCTCGGCGATGCGCGAAAAGTTTTTCACAAATCGTCGGTAATATGCGCATAGTCCGAGAAATCTGCGCACTGCTCTCTTATCGGCCGGCGGATGAAACTGTTCAATAGCGGCTGTTTTCTGCGGGTCTGGTCGTACTCCTTCCTTGCTAACGATGTGGCCTAGAAACAGCAGCTCTTCGTAGGCAAAGTGGCATTTCTCTGCTTTCAAGGTTAGGCCAGACGACTTGATTGCGTCTAGTACTGTTCGAAGTCTTTTGAGGTGCTCTTCAAAGTTCGAGGCGAAGACAACGACGTCATCTAAATATACCAGACAAATTTGCCACTTCAGGCCTGCCAGCACTGTATCCATTACTCGCTGAAACGTCGCTGGTGCGGAACAGAGACCAAATGGCATCACCTTGAACTCAAACAGCCCATCCGGAGTTATGAATGCTGTCTTCTCGCGATCTCTTTCGTCAACCTCAATTTGCCAGTAGCCGCTCTTGAGGTCCATCGATGAGAAATATTTGGCGTTGCAGAGGCGGTCCAGTGTGTCGTCGATGCGGGAGAGGGGGTAGACGTCCTTCTTTGTTATGTTGTTCAAGCGGCGGTAATCCACGCAGAATCGAAGTGCGCCGTCTTTCTTTCTCACTAGAACAACCGGTGCCAACCATGGGCTGTTTGAAGGCTGGATGACGTCGTCGCGAAGCATTTCTTCGACTTGGTCCCGGATGGCTTGTCGTTCTCGCGGAGACACACGGTAGGGGCTTTGACGGAGAGGTTGGACGTGTTGATCCGTTATAATGCGATGCTTGGCAATTGGCGTCTGTCGCACCTTCGGCGATGTCGAAAAGCACTCACTGTAGTTTTGAAGCAGATTGCGGATCTGGTCTTGTCTGTTCCGGTGCAGGGCTGGGTTGATGTCGAAAGTGGGCGAGTTCTCTCGGTCAGGCGGATCTTCTGCGGAGGGGTCGGAGAGGGCGAAGGAATCTCGTACGTCAGATATTTCGTCGTAGAAAGCAATCGTCGTTCCTCTGTTAATATGCCGGTATTCTTCGTTGAAGTTAGTCAGCAGTACTTCGACCTGGCCATTGCGGAAATGTGCGATGCCTCTTGCGATGCTGATTCCTCGGTCTAGTAGCAACTGCATGTTCCCCTCGATGACGGCTTCAGTGTTTATGGCTTTCGTGGCGCCTACGGTCACGATAACGCTTGAACGGGGTGGGACGCTCACTTTTTCCTCCAGGACACTTAGGGCAACGTGATTTTCCCGAGTTTTCATCGAAGCGATGGCTTCGTCCGTCGAAAGCGTGATCAGCTTGGATCGCAGGTCGATGATCGCCTGATGCTCATTAAGGAAATCCATACCCAAGATCACTTCGCGGGAGCATTGCGGTAGCACAACAAAGGTCGCCGGGTAGGTATGTCCTTTGACAGTCACTCGCGCTGTGCATTGTCCTGATGGCGTAATGAGGTGGCCCCCAGCGGTGCGAATTTGTGGGCCGTCCCAAGCCGTTGTGACTTTTCTGAGCTGCGCAGCGAATGTTCCATTCATCACCGAGTAATCGGCTCCTGTGTCGACTAGAGCGGTAACTTTCCGGCCGTCGATAGTCACTTCTACGTCGGAGGTCCTGGCTCTTGCATTGCATGTCGCTCTCGGCGTCGGGTCACGGCTTCGTCGCGTATGCGAGTCACGGGTTGGGCGTGTGGTCGAAGCTCCTCTGGGTGGCGGCGTCGATTTCAAGGTAGCTTGCGTCGTGGTCGAGGTTCTCATTGTGTGCGGCGTCGGTGCAGCGAGTGTCGGTTCTTCATGCGGCGTCGCGGGTGCAGCGTCTTCATGGGGCGTGGTCGGTGGAGGATCTTCGGCGTTTAGCTCGTGAGCAACCTCACCTCCAGAGGTTGCTGCCTTTAGTTTCCCCTACGGGGGCTGGGCGACCTTCCTCGTACCGCGGCTGCGTAGCTGCGGCGTGGCGACGCAAAGCGCGAGGTTGACGGCGATGGTGAGCGCGAAAAGCGGTTCGGCGTGTACTCTTCTCGACGCAGGTACTCGTCGATTTCGTGCGGACGTTGTCCGAAGCGTGGTCGTGGGGCGTTAACGGCAAATCCTCGAAGACCGATACGTCGGTACGGGCAGTGACGAAGAATATGGCCGGCCTCACCGCAATGGAAGCACAACGGCCGGTTGTCGGAAGTCCTCCAGGCGTCGCATTTCCTGGGGCTTGAGCGTCGGTCATAGGCTGGGCGGGCGGGGGCTGGGAGGCGGCGTTGTGGAACGATTGGCTCATCTCGGGGAGGACGTGGGGGTTGTCGCTGGGGCTGAGCAGTACTTACTGCAGCGGCGTAGGTCATGGCCTGGGGTTCTGTGGCCGTCGGGGTGCCAAGTGCCTGTTGCACTTCTTCCCGTACCACGTCCATCAGAGTCGCTGCTTGTGGCTGTGGGGAGAATGGCAGTAATCGGCGTAGCTCCTCTCGGACGATTTCGCGGATAACGTCCCGCAAGCTGTCGCTGGTGGTGGCCGGCGTGTCCGAACGGATTGCGTAGGCAGAGGAAGGGCGGTTGTACTGCCGAGCTCGGACGTCGAGGGTCTTCTCAATCGTGCAGGCTTCCTGCATGAATTCCTCGACCGTTTTTGGCGGCTGACGGACGAGGCTGCCAAAGAGTTGTTCTTTTACGCCGCGCATTAAGAACTGAACTTTCTTTTCCTCGGTCATCCCGGGATCGGCGCGGCGAAATAGGCGCTTCATCTCCTCGACGTAGCTGCGGACGGGCTCATTCGGAAGCTGGATCCTGGACTCGAGGAGTCGTTCGGCTCTTTCTTTCCTCACGACACTGGTAAATACCTTCAATAGTTCTCTCTTGAATAGCTCCCATGTCGTAAGAGACGACTCGTAGTTTTCGTACCACGTGCGTGCGGAGCCATCCAATGAGAAAAAAACGTGTCCAATCTTTGCCGCATCATCCCACTTGTTGAATGACGCCACGCGCTCAAATTGATCCAACCATTCTTCAGGGTCTTCGCCTAGGGATCCATTGAAAGTTGGCGGCACCCGCGGCTGCTGCAGTATGATCGGTGTCGACATCTTCGGCGAGATTGCGGTGCTCGTAGCCGCGTCTTTTCGCTGTCTTGTGCGGTCCGGCAGTTTCCCGAACTCAGGCTCCTCTCCCTGGAGACGTCGGCTGGCTCGCTGAGCTGCTGGCTCGTCCTCGGGTGCGAAGCGCTCAGGGCTGGCTTCACGACTTGAAGGGGGCGTCCGGAACATGGAAGGCTACCCCGCACCTCCACCAGATGTCACGTAGTGGTGACGGCAGTCGAAGCAGCGATGAAGACGGACGAAAGGATCTTCTAAAAGAACTGTTTATTGGGCTGACTTGCACCCAAAATGGACTGAATCACTCGGCGGCGGCGAAGCGACAAGCGTGCTCGGCGGTCGTCGAACAGAATGCCCGCCGCTGTCGGCCGTGCTCAATTTAAAGCTGATAGCGAACATTCGAGATAAAGGGCGCAAAGTTACTAGAACATTCCGGAACAACGTAGAATCAGCTTTGCCTGGCTGCGATCAATCGAGATAAATCTAGTCGCGTCTTGCGTCGCAAACAAAGCGATAAGGTGGTGTCGCGGCAGATTTGAAAAACGAATAAACACTGCAAATATTCGCGGCAATATCATGCTCAAAGACCGAACGCGTCTTCAAAGGCCACTGGACACATGCTTGCTCTACAGTGTGAATAAAACCGCGGGTTTGCCTGTCCTGACCTGTGAGAATTAACAAGGATAGCGGCATATTATATGCAAGAAGTTCATCAAACCGTTGCTAACAAACCATGCATTTAGCATAACAGACAAGAAACCTCTTTCTCGAAAATTCTTGAAACTGCATGCAGTAAGAATACGATTTCCGCCGCCTTCATCGCACCGACGCATGCCATTTTTCCTTGTAAGTGCGCACGTGTCTGTGCCTTCAAGCGCAGTTTTTTTTTAATATTCACAAGTCGCTCGCCATGTCTGATACTCCCCTTGTTCCAGTTGTCATTTCATCAACGCACGTGCTTGTCATTTGGATAAATCCGGTCAGTCAGGCCTGCTGTGTTACTCCCGACGTCACTGCGCGTGTGCATCACACAGGAACCTAGTGAACTGTGTTTCGAAAAGAATAGAGAAGAGGGGCATGGGTTTATTTGAAATTTATCAACGTTATTCAAGGAGGTACCGTTCGGCGAAAGCTCGTCGGAAAAATGACCAGAAACAGCGCAGCTAGGCTGCAGCCCTCCAAGATCTGCTTCACCCGATCGAAAAATCTCTCGCAATGCTCCGCAGCAAGATTGTAACAGACGCGCGCCTCGCAAAGTTCTAAGAACATTAGATATGAGGGCTGTGCCCCCCGCGGGCCAGCGGCTCCCCAGGCAAGTTACCGCGACGTCTCAGCTTTCATCCATTGAGCGTCATATGTAGTCCTCCTTTGCCACGGGTCACCTGGCTACAGTTCAGAGCTCAGGTAATTCCGGACTTCCTCCAGTCCTTATTCTATCTCGTGGATTATTTTCTCTTTTTGCTTGTCCGAGGTAGTTTATTTCTTGCCATTGGCAACAGTACAATTACGACCATGCATGGATCATGCAGTGTAAATACTTATTTTGCGGCATTGCTCGCCACTTCAAGCACTTGCTGCAATATGGATGTTTCGAACACGTTCCTTTTTTTGTAAACCGTCGAAAAGTTACTGGTTATGCAGCAGACAAAAGGTCCTAACGGCTTGATAGAACGGGGGGCACGGTACGCTTATAGATTTCGAAATCGAAACTGATGATCCTCTTTCAGTATTATGTGGAAGTCAACTAAGATTTCTTAAGCATTTGCTGCTCTCTGAGACATTTAAAAACATGTTTTTTTGTCATTAATGAACTAAAAGTTGTTGCTAAAGCCGAAAAAAGGATGAAACAGCATGATCGGGCGCTCCCCATCACTGTCTCCCAGCAATTAAAACCGAAATTGAGGGTCAGCTTATAGCGCCGCCTTGCGGCCAGTCTGCGCAATATCGAGGCGAGCTCGGAGCCCATTGAAATCGAGGAGACGCTTCAGGCATTTTGTTCAGGACTAATAAACTCTATGACGTACCTATGACATCACAGTATTGTTGAAACCGAAACAGTATGCAAGAAAAATTTGGTTGTAAATTATTTAGCGGTCGTAGGCGAATGCCACGTCGTGGTTACAGTTGTGGTCGATATAATTAGTAACGTCTCACATCACTGCAGTGAAAAAAACATGCAATCAAAATTAGCTGTTTATACTCTTTTAGCAGAATTCACTGCATTTTTGGAAAGAAGATAAATAACATTTCAACGCAGTTAATTGCTTCCTATTAAAAACAGTTATCTCTTTTGTGTTGTATCAAACCTGAAATGTGTCTACTGAATCGAACGGCAGCTAAACGGCGTCAGAACGGTCAGAGTGTGTGTTTGGTCGGTTTTTGCACGCATTACTATACTATAAAACTCACGTAAGAACAGCCTGTGCATACACAAAATCATTCTTGGAAACTATTGAATGATGTTTTCTGAAATATCAACTTCGTGGCACTACAGTAGTGGTATCATATGCGTGAAATAAACATTTGGCATTGCTGCAAAAACGAAACTGAAATCTAGAAAAAATCACTTTCGTTTCTTGTACAAAAAATATTTTAATTATCTTAGTAAGCATTATGCTCTTAAATTTTATTGTAGTAAATAAAAAGTTAAAACTTAAATTTTTAAGAAGTGTAGAAAAGGTACGGATTTCGGTGTTAGGAGGCGCAGCGTCCTTGCAGCTAGATAAGAGAGCCCCGCGCAGTCAAACACTGAATGGCCGCCATTTGTCTCGTACGAATATTTGAATGTGTGCGTCCCCAGTGCCAACAGCGCTGGCGGATTCGTCCCAGCAGTGCTCACGAAGGGCTCCGACATAGTTCTGCGTCTCAAGAACAGCTTTCAAGATCATCGCGGTGATTTGGCTCGTCCTGAAGGATCGATAGGCGAGCGAGAGCAACCTCGTCGCTTGTGACTGCGATGTAGCCAAGTGCCCGCGATCTTCGGGAACAGATTGACTTGGAGAAAGTGGCATTTCCCCCCGAAAACTTGTGCACAAGGCTTGTACTGACCCCGAGCTGCGGGCCATCTAAGCACAGGTAGGTGAATTCGGGCGCCCGTGCCTGTGCTCCGAGCTTTGACGTCCGCTCGGAGCGACAGGCACCCTTGCCCTGTCAGTTCGGCAGCAATGCCGAGAGAAAGTGTTGACGAGCGCGTAGAAACACGCCAGCACCGTGTTTTCGTACCTGTTTCGTGATCGCGCAGCTCTGGGGAGAGCGCGCCTCGCTCGTCGGAGAGACGACGCAAGGGGATGGTGAAGCGCCGCAATTGCGCGAGTGTCACGCCGCTCTTACCGAGAGTGGCCGATTACGACGGCCGTCAGGCGCCTGAACGTGTTTTGCGATCAGGCTGGCCCTGTGCGATGGCTGCGCGAGCCCAGGATCGAGAGGGGTGCCTTAGGCCTAGGGGACCGAATGACTCCCGGGGTCTCGCACTCGAGACGTCCCCTCGCTTCGCGCCCGCCCGGGCAAATTCGCCGAGGTTGTATTATGTTTTCTGTGCGCACCCAGCACCTCGAGAAATTTGCCTGCTGGGAAGGCAGCATTCGTTGGCATTACTAGCCTGCTTGCAGCATGTTTCCACGAATGCGCCTTTCCCAACTTAAAAGGGCTAAAAAGTTTCGCTACACCAGCAGCTCCGGATGTGCAGTGAAGGCGACCTGTGATATAATCGTTCGTGTACTTTAGGTTTTCCATAGGGATGCCCCGCACGGCTGAAGAAAACGAGCGCTTGCTCCATCTGAGCAGAATCCGGGATTGCCGTTGCCTTGCTGCAGTTTCGGATGGCCATCGGTCCACTGTTGGACGGCCATTGTGCCGTCGTCGCATGGAGGCGTCCCTCTCGAGGTCTCCATGGTCCCGTTATCGCGCCTTGTGTCTCGAGCGCACTGTAAACAGAGAAGTTGTTGTGTCCGAGATACTCTTTATTTCTCGCTTTCCTGCGTCGCTCTTTGGCGCCCCAGTGACAGCTGTCTGTGCGAGAATCTTGCTTCTTTCGACTATGCGTTCGTAGCACGATTTCCACTAGTGTCCACGGTACCTGTTTCCTCCGTTGTCGTATAATGGACGTGTACGCCTCCGCGCTTTCTTCCCCCCCCTCCTCTCGCATCTGGGGCTCTGTCAGGGTGGCGCCATATTTGACGTCCAGCGGGAGTCCTAGGGGAGCGAGTCGGTGCGCCCACTTCTCTCCGGAAGAGTGGTGCCAAGCCGAGGAGAAAAACTGCTAACCCTAGCGTGGGAATTTCGTAGCCTGTGGCGCCATCTATCTCATGCCACGACTACTGTTTGTGTCCCCCACATAATAGGCACTGTCTTTTCAGTGCGCGTTGCGTTCGCGCACCCATATTTGACTAATGTGCCAGCGTTGTCTGCTGGCAATAACACCGAGAAAGACGAGACCTCTTGGCCCGTGTCGCGCCTTGTAGATTCGGGGCCGGTGGGTGCGATTGTCCCAACATGGCGGCGCTGCGGGCGCAACGTAGCAGACGAAAGCAGCAAGCGGACTGCGCCGCCATGGCGCCTCGTTTCGTTTATGTCGACCTGTACGTGCGCGGATATGTTTTCGTTTCGCGCCTGTCAAGTCAAACTTGCGCTGAGACACTCAATATACCGGCTGCTTTTCCCTCAAAGTTGGAAGAGTCGGCGACGGAGCGCAGAGGCAAAGCGCCCCATGACAGGTAGCAGCGCGTGAACCCGTTGACCACCTCGTTCGGCGCTGCTACTTCGCGTGGGTAGCGCGTTGTGGAGCTTTCCTGTGCGGCCGCGCATTGCCCACGGGCGATCGAGAGATGCGCCGTTTCGCAATCGAGCGGCCATATTCCCTCTTGCCGGCGTGGAGGCCGGAGGGGTGGACGGCAGTCGGCAGCCGACGTTGCCGTCCCCCCCTCCGGTGCGGTCGTGAGCGCGACCCATTTGCCGCGGATGCAGACGGAGAAAGTGGCTCCGGCCGGCGGCAGCTTGCGCGCGCAGTCCAACGCAGTGGTTGACTCGCTATTTCATTTATTTTATTTCTCTCTTCCATTGTCGCTTCTCTCCTCCTCTTTCCTCCGCCCGTTTTATGCCGTGAGCGGCGCACCCCTCCCTGCTGCGGACTGCGGCGGCGCGTTTTGGACGCGCTCCAAGAGCCGGCCTTTCCACTCCTGTTTTGTTTGTTGTCTCGCTGCTGAGGCGCCGCGTGCCTCGCTTCGTATTTTTCGCTCTCTCCTTTAATGTCTACGCCTTTGTAATTTTTTTTAAACTTGCGGCGAGCGCTTTTCTTTCCACCGCACCTTCGGGAGCGCTGTTGGTTTCGTTTTTGTTTCCCTCTCCACGATTGTGCCGAGAGGGGGCGAGAAGGAAAGTTGCAGAGCCCCGGATAATATCCCGTCGTGCCGCGCGCTTGTCTGGTATTGAGAGGAGGCGGCTGCGAAAACGGAGAGAGAGGAGGTTGGGGTTGGTGGGGATTCTTCTTTTTTCGTTGATATGATTTCGGCTCCGCTCCTTTGACGATAATAACGCGGGGACGCGTCTTGGCGGCGGCGTATTCTCTCCAGCCCCTCTTCCGTCACGTGGGGCGGTGGCAAGTCTGCCCTGTTGATCGGTGGTGGCGTTCGGAGTGCGTGGCCCGGGAGCACCTTCTGCGGCCCAGGAGCGAAAGGTTGCGGAGGTGAAGCGGGGGAGAGGGGGGGGGGGGGCACCGTCAGCTCCAGTTGTCTCCGACTGCTGTCCCCCGGCGGCCGCGATTGAAAGGGTGTGCGCGGATTCGCTTCTCAATGTGGACCCTCGCCCTTCTACGGTATTTTGTGACGCCGCGTTCTCTTTTGCGGTGCGCAAATCCTGGGAATGGCGCAGACTGGAATAAAAGAACTCTGTTCGACAGCGGCCCTCGCTTTCTGTGCGATCCGTTGTTTCTAAGCCCCACCAAACTCGATCGCCTCGTCGATGTGACCTGAGGCACTCGTGAGCGGTTTCGGGCGAGACGCACTCGGCGTGTGTGAGAAATTCACTGGCAACTGCATTGAGTTCCTCTCCGGTAGCGCTTGTAAACTATCGTGTATGTTTACAGCGTAGGGTGCGACGTTGGTACCTCAAGACCAGAAATTGCCAGTGCAGTGCCAATGTGCACTAAGTGACTTTGCCAGCAGAGTGGTTATCACACAAGTGCTGTAAACTACGGTTCAACTCAGCTGTGATTCAGTAAACGTTCAGAATATCTACAGTTGGCTCTTCTGTCTTTGTGACCACTTAAAAGAGCCTAGGAATTCGAACAGAGGAAGGAATGTGGCTGTGATGAAGCACAGTCATCCAGTACTGGAACAAAGTGGGCAGTCAGTGGGTGCATTGGAGCTGCAGTGCACGTGGAGACATTTTTGAAGATGAAAGAGGGAGCCCTTGCTCTGTGCTGCTTGTTGCAGCCCGGATGTGATCGCTAATTCCTGTTCAGGAGGCAGTGCAGGGCAATGGGTTTGAGGCTTTGTCAGTGTAATCTTCGCAGTGCACATTTACGTGACAGCAGGAAAGATTTCGGTCAGGTTCCAACTTTTTTTTTTTTTCAGCATTCTCTCTAATAGCCTGAGGGCATGGCCTGAAGGGTGTACAAGTGCTGTTTTACTTTAATCTTTCATATAAACAGCTACCCATTTGTGCTACATACCTTGCACTGCAAGGTACTGGTACACCAATCACTAGGTGCTGGCTATGGGTCCAAGCAGTGTCCACATATTTCTCATATAGTGCAAAAGAACAATAAGAAAAGACAACCTCTTGTAGCAACACTTATATACTAAGCAAGCCAGCAGTCATCGAAACCAAGGAAAATATACGGGTATTTACATTTTTTTTTCTGTGTTGATTAATGGGAAATAAGCAGTTTGATCAACTAATGGCTGAAAATTGATTGTTCAGAAAGTTGGAGAAAAACAACCACATTCCGCCAGTTGGATCTGAACCCACGACCTCCGTATGTTCCGAACAGTGCTCTTCCAAACAAGTTGAAACACTGAGCTTTGAATTTTTAAGGATCTAGCGACATTTCGTCGGCATATCGAGGTGTACTAGTGTTTCACCCTCAAAGGGCCGTCTTGAAATCTCAAGTTGTTTGGCGTAGCACAAAGTGCATGGTGCTCTCTAGGCAACGCCTATGCCCTTCATGGAGTAAGATGAAGAGAAATCTTGAGGACAGATGAATGCATGTGTGAAAAGTCTGAGCGAAAGCCGTAGTTTGTAACGTGGTGATCATTAATCTGCACTGACATTGCACAGCACATGGATGCCTTGTGCGTTTCGCCTCCATCGAAGCTGTCCATGTGATTACGAATCAGAATGGGTTGTGACATGTGCTTGTGAAAATTTGGAGCGAGCCTTATTTTAGTAGCTCTATGAAAATCGTTTCTGCAAGTAAAACTTGGGCACAGTAATTTGAAAACATTAAAGACTCATTTCTTTTTTGTTTGTTCTTT
The DNA here is from genome assembly GCA_030143305.2 of Amblyomma americanum. Lineage (NCBI taxonomy): Eukaryota > Metazoa > Arthropoda > Arachnida > Ixodida > Ixodidae > Amblyomma > Amblyomma americanum. The sequence continues at coordinate 7,104 of JARKHS020031402.1, read as the reverse complement.
TTTTCCTCCCTGTTGTGGCTGCTGCATTTTCTTCAGTTCAGTTATCCTCACCTTTTCAATTTGCCCAGATAAAAATACAGTGGGACTGGCAGTTGCTGTAGCCTAAGTAAAGTGATGACAGATTGTAGGTAGAGTAGTTTCCTATTCTGAATGCACATCATATATGCCTATAAGCAGCCATCTACCAACTCATCTCTAGCATGCCTGGGTAGGATTTAATTCACAAACTCATCCAAACTGTCTTACTTAAGCAACACGAAAGAGGTGAGACAAAAGCTGTGTTTCTATTCTTTAAGTTTGTTTCTTGTATGAGTGGGAGCCTCCTTCTGTTGACAATCCTCAAGCAGGGAGGTAGCAGACAGCCCACCTGATGTAGTCCTAAAGGAGCTGCAATGCCACTGCCTGACTAGTGATCATGTAGGCCCACTTTGTAGCATTAAAAAATACACTCAGTTTGCATAGTTAGGCCAAATCTGTATTCAGTGTGCTCGCACTGTGGTGCCATTGTTTGTTGTCCACCAGCCACCTAGGTCACATGACCTTGTGATGCCATAACAACCTACCAGAGGTGTGTATGCGTGTCCACGTACACACCAACACAATATGGTCGAGCCCACTTGCAATGAACCTGATGGCCATGGTGATTGCATTTGTTATATTCAATATTCGTAGTAAGTGGGCACCCAGTGTCATAGCCAAAAGTACCAAGTCCACCAAAGTGGCGTTTATTTACTTAATACTGTGCTATGCGCATCTACTTCTTAAAAGCGGTGCTTTCAAGTCTGTCCAGGACCGTGACGCTCTCCTTGCCAATACCCAATCTGGTGTAGGGCTGGGGTATAAATACACATGGTTGAGCCACCGTAGTGGCTTAATGGTTATGGTGCTCAGCCGCTGACCTGAAAGATGCGGGTTTGATCCCAGCCACATTTCAATGGAGGTGGAATGCTAGAGGCTTGTGTACCGTGCGATGTGTGCCTTGAGATAGTTGAAATTATCCGCAGCCCTTCACTACGGTGCCCCTCATAGCCTGAGTTGCTCTGGGATGTTAAACCCCATAAACCAATCAACCAAACATGGTTGAAGTGTCCAGAGCAGCTGGTGGAAGGTCAGCTCCATTAATCAGATCCCTACAGAAAGGAGAGTGCTCGTACTTTGTGTAGGGTGGCTTCGTCGGAGCACAGCTGTGCGATGTTGTCGTCCACACCAATGTAGTCCTTCACACCAACTTAGTCCTCTGCGGCAACATCTGGCCAACTGTGCATAAACGACTTGATGCGACAAATCTACGTGCGTCTGAGCACGTGTGTTTTTGACAGTGTCATCTGCAATTCCTCGGCCCTTGCAAAGGAGCGCAGCACTCATGCGCTTAAAATGTATCAGTTCCACTATCTTCTATCTGGTGCTGCCTGCACATGGTAGCGGCACAAAAGGTGGAGCCGAATGGGCAGGCAACGCATACAACATGCTCAGCAAGACATTCAAACTTCTCAAGTCGTGCTGCTATCTGACCCATGACCATGTGCAGTAGCTTTGCTTTTGATGCTGCCACTGTCTCGCACCCACTGCGCTTCTGCTTCTACCTGGGACTCTCCTTTCTCCCAGCTGGCCCACACACATGCCATCGGTTACTTCAGCTCACTTTCTTTTGCTTTTCTGGGCCGGCATCTTCTTTCCAGGGTGTTGTCACAGGGCTAAGAGACTCTCTTCAGTCTTCGTGCTTTCTGGAAGCGTCATTTTTTCAATTTCATAGGAGAGTTTCCGGTGCCACCTTGTTTGCTGTAACCGAGTTGTGCGGCCACAGGTGTTTGTTGTGCCTGAGACGAATGTCATTACCCTAATGTATGTTTTAATGGCAGAACTTCACTCGTTCGCAATAAGCGAGTGTTTGTTATATCTGTGGCTGTTATAAGTGGGCCTGACTGTGTATGTGTATACACACGCATGCGCGCCTGGGCAGGTTGCCCACAAGCCTGTGGGCAGGAAGGCAGCTTACCACGAAGCAGGCTTTAGTAAAAAAAATGAAGACATAAAGGATAAATGCAGGGAGGGATCACTGTAAGTGCTAGTGCACTAAAAAATTGCCTCTGAAGCTAGGGTTCGGAGGCGATTCATTGTCCGTCGTGTATTTTTTTGGTAGGCTCATTGCCTGTGAATGGCACGTCGGAGGGGAGGGAGAGGGTTTTACTTCAGCCCATCTCACCTTTGCCAGTTTGAAATGAAAAATGAGTAATAAATTTGTGCCATTTTTTATTTGGTTCTATGATTTGGCCATCCTAAGGCTGAGGAGAAATCATTCTGGTTAAAGTAATTTCTGGTTTGAACACCCACTTGTGCCACTGTGTCTTGCATTCAGACCAAAGCAGCTCATATGACAGAGTGCAAGGCCCTGCCAGTGCTCATGTACTGAGCACTGCTGCATGCACATCGTGCAGTTGCAAAGGGCATGCAACCAGCTGTGACTTTCGGCTGAGGAGCGGGTCATCGGAGCCAATGTTCACAGAGACTGGCTAACGGGAACTGTGGTTTGCTTTCCTGAATGGGGTCATTTTGAATGAAAGTTATCAGTCTTCACTGTTATCAGCAGCAAGAAGCCGGATGTAGATAAAGCTTCCCTTCACACTTCTGAGGCGCTGCTGATGGGTTTACAGGTTTGTGACTCGAGATCGCAAGACTGGAAAATTGGGCAACGTGCAACTATCCTGTTACTTTCATTTTTCGACCAAAACTGTTTCAGAACCTCGGCGATTTGCAGGTGTAAATGCACCATATGTCAAATTTCCCTTTGTTTATTTCTTATCAAAGGAGCTGCTTACTCTAACTACGTGAAGTGTGTTTCAGTGGTCAGCTTTGGAATGTTTATGTGAATGCACTTTATAGCAGACTCCTCTTAAGACGAACTCGGTTAACACTAATTTTTGGATAAGATGAGCAGTGTGAGGCCACTTGGGTGGTTTCCCGCAGGACTCAATGCAAAAAAAAAAAATCTGCTTAAACAAACTGTTTTGTGTGTCCTTCAGTTAACATGAACTTTTGCAGTGGCCGCGAACCACGCTGACCACGCGTAACGGCACTCTCTGGGCATTCCCTCTCCTCAGTCAAGAAAATAAAAACTATATGAAATGCTGAAACGCTTCTACCTAAGGAAGCGCACCCCCACAAGATGGCTTCCATGCACCTTTGCGCAATACTGTGGGGAAGCCAGCTTGGGGGAGGGGGGGGGGGTCTTTTTTGCTGGTTTGGAAAAAGCAGGGCAGTATGGCACCTGCACTGGCGCAGAGATCCAACATGGTCAGGTCTCTGCATCATGCGCACGTCACTTGTGCATGTTGCCTCCCTGAGACTAAAAGGCACGTATCAGCAAGGTGCACCCGCTGTTTGATTTGGGATTCAAAAACTCCGTGGCTGCATTTTCAACTGACTCAGCATTGCAGCACACATTATCGCGGCCCGGTGACGGCCAGATATAGGCGCTGCTTGCTTTGCCTGCGGCATATGGAAAGGCGCGTGGTCTGTGTGCTCATGGAGTTGGTAAAAGCTGTGGTACATAAAGGGCGAGATAAGAGACACGACGCCCAGATAACCAGCTGGGCACCTTCGAAGTGCTCAGAGCAGGATGCAGAGTAAAAATGAGAAAAATATGTTCAAATAGCAGGCACTGTGAGATACAGGGAAAAAAGAGAGAGAGAGAGAGAGTGAAAAATGAAAACTAGATCAGTGCCATTTTCAAGCAGAAGAACTTGAGCTTGTTTCATGCTCTCAGTCTTCAGCTCATTTCATCCAGACTGCAATAAATGCTGTTTGCAATCATCTTTTCTCTGAAAGAGGCTATTTTATTCATTATTTTCATGTAACATGTATATCTGGACATGCACAATATACTCGCATGTGTTATTTAGGGGCACTTCTGTTAAGACAAACTTTTATCAGGTGAGCAAACTTTCTAGTCCCTTCAAGTTCGTCTTAAAGGGAGTTTACTGTGCTTTACTTTTAGCTGATCCTTATCGCGCGCAAGCAAGAAGTAAACTTTTCTTGATTGGTGCACACTGTTTGTGCCTCGTCCTTAATTTGCATTTCGTTCCATGCAGCTTCTGATGCCTACAGTGCAGCACGTTTTGTTGGCCTTTCCGGCAGCCTTGTAATCTCGCCTTTTCTGCTCCCTTCGGGATGGATTGCATTTTGCTGGCAGGCATTGTTTCACTCTGTGCTGTGACCTACCTACGCATAAAGCACCATGGTATTGTATTCGACAAGTCTCCTGCAGCTGTGTCATGTTTCAGGAGGGCTGTGACTTCTTGTACAATATATCTGTCCCTGCAGCATCCAAAATGTTGTTTCGGTTTAGATCTCTTGCATAATAAGAGCAAGAGATCTAAACCGAGAGATCATAAGAGCACTGCCATGCCTAGTGCTGTGGTTTCATTTATTCGCTTGCGCTGAAAACCTTGCAAAAGCAGCTCATATGCGCGTAGGAAGAAAGCTGATTGGGACTGTGCGGTTTGCGCCATGGAGAATCTGGTAGCTGACACCATTTTGAACTCATTTTATGAGCTGCGGGAAAGTTGGGAGCCTGCTTGTGCTAAGCCTTAGAAAGTTTGATTCAGTTGTGCATTTTTGTTTTGTTGATTGTTCTAGTGGCGGAAAGTGGGTCTTTATATGATCACTGCAGTTGGAGCAACCACATTTGAGTGTGGCTAATAGTGAAATAATAATAGTAGTAATATTGTTTATTTCAAATGCAGGCCTACCGAAGCCACGGAAGGCTTGAGTGGCAGCGCCAGGCAGCAGCTAACACACCTGGTGTGCGCTGTTGCAAATACAGACACAGCAGAACCCAGGGAGCATTCTCAGTTCAGAAAAAAGAAAGAGAGGGAAAAGACAACATGGCACTGAACGAGTTAGTAGTAATTAAAAGTGCAATTTAACAAGGAACGATTTCAGTGTATTACAAGTGCTAAGCGAAAAGATTTCTTTAGTTATTTGATTAAGGACTTGCGGCACATAATACTTCCGAAGGCGTTTGCCATATCTGGTCCGTGCTTTGGGTAGTACAAATTGATCCCGATTACGAAGATTGCGAATAGGAACATGAGGTTTACAAAACTCTTTCGTCCATATATAATTAGACACAACAGTTTCAATGAGCAGATGGTTAAAGTCAGGCATCAGAAAAAAATTGAAAAGCACTGCAATCTTGATCTTGTGTCATACCATACATTACAGATTTAAGGGCAGATTTTAGTATACAGTTGACACTAAGGGCAGCCACAGTGTCAGCCTTGTCTAGTTGAGTGACTGCTTTGCCATCACTTTTTGTTGGCATACATAATGAGTGATCACTTGGCAAGAAAGGAACATATGATAAATGAAGAGTAATGAAATTGTCTGTAGCATTGTAGGTTCTATAAAGTTTGACACACACAAGCGCACGCAAGCAAGAAAGTTTGATGACTGTTTTATGTGTCTGTATAACATGCCACATGTGCTTGCGCTTGCATCCAGCATTTTTCCTGCATGCAGCTCATTTATCACTCGCGGTGTGCACTCTGCGTGAAGTGAATCTTGAGAACAGTTTTCCATGTAGAGCTGTCTGGATTGTGTGCAGTTTTGAGAAAATGTAGCGCACGTGGCAGCATGCCAGACTGAATGAGAAGCTTACGTGATCCTGGGAACCACCCAGCGGACTCACTGCATAGACGTGGCATTGAAACAGCCAAAGTGGATCTCGTGGCACAAAAGCAACAATAGTTTAGCTCCCTCCTTGCTGATTTGTAGCCATCTTTGCGGATTTTTGTCATCATATTGAAGCACGGGGCTTGTTAGTAGCTCGTCTCGTTCACTTACCATTTCGTTGCCAAAAGAGTTCATATCTGTTTCAGCCACTTGTCTAGTGATAATCAGCGCAGTAGATATTTTCAGCCAAAGTTGAGGTTACGGGAAGGCCAGATGCAACCGCGACAAGTAGTGGACGAGCCATTGGTGACCACTGGTTGGAAAACAGCATCGCCGTTCTTGTCATCATGAAGCAGAGATGTGCCGAACTACTCTTTGTGGCTTGTTGATCAGCACATCTTCTTGTCTAGCCACTGTACCCGTCCTGTTCTTCCCTCCTTTTTGGCCCCGTGGTGCTGTGTTTTTCCTTTGCGATGGCTCAGGCTGCCCCTCCTGTAGAAAGCACGAGCGCCTGCTGTTTCTGAGCTCTTTGCATACGACATCTGCACTCTGAAAACTGGAGCAGCTGTATACTGCTTCATAAAAGCTGTTTACTTGGAAGGTCCAGAGTAATGAATGTTGCTTGGGGTAGGTGGGGAAACCCCTACTATGTGCCCAATTGAGGTGATGCTTACATTCTGCCATCAGGTTTCGTTGGTGTGTCCTGTGGGATGAGATGGGGCTGCTGTCTTGCAGGTGCGGCTAGTGGGCAGGAGGTGGGCGACAGCAGAGAGATGGCGGCCTGCGCGCAGCCCCCGCGGCTGCCCGCTGGCCCCGCATTGCGGCCGCAGTGGTGCCACCGTCCTGACGAGCAGCAGCAGGCGTGTCGGAGTCCCCGAGCAGCAGCGACAGCACAGTGGCTGCGGGGGAGCTCCGGCCAGGTGCCGCGGAGGGCGGCATGAGCCTGGCCCTGACGCAGACCCCCCGGCGCTTGGGGGGCCTGGGGGGGCCTCCTCCTCCCCCCCCTGCCCCATCCGTGCCGGGTGCAGACTTCTTGCTCGACACTCTTGCCGGGTGAGTGGCGCTCCCTTTCGTCATCCTTTTCCCCACTGCCTTAATTCTTTACAGCTTAGGAGTGCTAGTTACCATGTGTTGCAGCTTGCCAGGAAGTAGCCTAGTTGTTGGCTGCGTGGCTTTCACTTTTTGCTGCCACCTCCTCTGGCACACCAAGTCAGCAGCAGTTAGCCTTGTGCAGTACGTGCGCACCTGACGTGAGCAGAGTTTGTGGGCTGACCTTGAGACCTCTCAATCTGCAGGGCTCATTGAGAGCATGCAAAAATTCAGTTCTACTCGGCTATCCCTTTGCAAATGCAGTTACTGTGATCTGCAGCATTAGCAACAGGAATGCATGTTGCAAGTTGCAGAGGCACATTGTGCCATGATCAGGAGCTT